>VZRL01001129.1:233174-329502 GCA_013397895.1 Origma solitaria
CAGCGCCGCTCGCCCCGGCCGCCCGCGGGCCGGAGGGGCGGTGCGGCCTGGCCCATCCCAGCCCACCCCCGCTGGGGGCCGCGGGAGAGGCGGCCTGTGACGCTCCCTGGGAATTTCGGCCCCCTCAGGGCTGCGCGTGGCGCTCTGGGGTCCGTGTGTGACTCTCCCCTCAGTGCGCGCTGGCACCGGAGGGCACCTCCAGGCCTGCGGGGCTGCCATGGCGGGACCGCGGCAGCCTGGGGTGGCTCGGCGCACCCCGCCGGGGCGCGGGTGTGACTGGGCTGTCACCAGCCCGCGGGGACCGGGTGGCGGTGCGTGAGTGACCGCGCCGTGCCGGCAGCTGAGGGCGCTGCCCGGGCCGCACTGGGGGTCCCGCACCCCTCGCTGTAGCATCCCCTCAGGGCTGCGAGCGCCTCGCCCCCGTGGGACCGGGGCCTGGGGCAGCGCCGGCCTCGGGGAAGCCTGGAGTCCGTCAGGCAGCGCCTTACTTACTGAGCAGTACTTAATCAGGTTGCCTTAAGCCGCTGGTTGCCGAGATACCCCAGCCCCCTTTACGAGTGAATTACAGCGTTTGACACCCCCTGCCTTGGTACTTCTTGCCTGCTTAACTCCCACTCTTTACCTAAAATGTAACCCGTGCTGGGCTGCGGCATGCGTTGTAATTGTAGCTATTAAGACCTTTGGAACAGGGAAGGCGTTCTACCGTAGGGTTACATCAACTGAAACGATTAGTAAAATTAATACTTTTGGAACCAAATGCTAAAGTCTTCAGCTGAGTTTTTGCTCATTTATCTCATTGTTTCCTTGTACTCTCCCATCTGTCTCTCACCATCTGCTCTCTCTTGCCTGGTGCCTGGGCTGGGAGCTCCTTGCAGAAGGGGCTGTGCAAGCTCCACACCCAACGCGGTCCAGCCCGGGCCATGGCTGGGACTCCTCCCTCCGGTGATGCTATAAATAATTTGTTAACCTGTCTTGTGATTCGGTCAGATTATTTCGCTGCAATTGATTATTTTGCAGCCTGATCTTGCAGGTTACCTTTGGAAAAGCCTGTTTCAAAAGGCAGCACACGACATGCCTTTTCCTGAGGTGGCTGCTGTGCCTTTCATAGGGCCCACAGCTTGTGAATGCTCAGGAGCACACAGGAAGGCAGCTGGGAAACTTAATAAATAATCAGTCATCTTTGGATGCTTTTCTGGAATTAGGTGGTGCCTAGACAGGAATTTGGGAAGTCTGAATTTTCAGCTCAAATGGCCAAGTCTTGTGGTGGGCTTAGTTTTGTGTAGAAGCAGTTGTGGGAGTTCTCCCAAGGTGTATGTGGTGGGTGAGGCAGGGCTGACAGCTGCAACCATGTTATGTGAAAACACAACCAGTAAAGTGCAGAATTAAATGGTTGGCAGTGCAACTTTTCTCCAACAGGGAGAGTGAAAACCAAAACACCTGTAGGAAGGTATTCCTTCATGGTAGACTGTAATGGATTTAGGTTCTTTCTGAAAGAAGATAGTCACCACTTTTATAAATAATTTTGCAATTAGTTTCAAATTTCATAGAGCAGAAAGGCAGTCTCAAAACATGAAAATTGATTAGACCTAATAAATACCTAAAGTCAAAACAGTTTAATCAAAAGTATGATTTTATTATTGATGGTTTTATAAGAAGACTCACGGTGATAAATTTATAGATAGAGCAGAAAATGCAAAGGGCAATTTTAAATGAGTATCCAAGATTATGCACACGCAAAGGTTGGACCTGTGTAGCTATTTTATGTCACTGTGGCAGCTTCTGTCTGTAGATAAGCAAGCTAGAAAAATATATTTATTCACAGGAGAAGGGTTTAGTGTTAGCTTTCACAGGTCAAACAGGAACCCTTCAGGGGAGCCCTGCAGCATGTGGAAGCACATTTCAGTTTCCAGTCTCTTTTAGCCGTTGCTCTGTCTGCTGATTCTGCAATTACAAGATTATGTGTGGTCTATGATCAGGAAATCTTATTTAGGAAACCTTAACCTTAGCAACGGTTCTGGAACTACCAACTCAGTTCAGTTATAAAGTATAATTTTAAAGATTTTACTTTCGACTAATGAAGATAGAGACAAAAACTCACAATGCATTTTTATTTTAATAAATAGATGCATAAAAATATCCTTTTAATAATATTGATTAGTGATGATTGCTTGGATAAGATTAGATTGATTAGACGATAAGATTAGATTAATTTTTTTTATAGCATGTCTGCTCTAGAGAGCTACTGGTCTCTGTAGTTTGTATAAGATTTAACTCAAAGTCTTTCAAAACTACCAGGAGAGTGAAGAGATTCTTCAGTCAGTATCACCACATTTGGTTGTAAGTGTACAGCTGTTTTCAACAAAAGGAATGGTACTCTGTGTCCTGGCAATGTGTTAGTGACTTGTATTTTCACTTGAGAAATCCTGCATTCCTGACAGGACACAGGGCTGCCAGCGTCCACTAGTGATGCTTGCCAAAAGTTGGCTCTATAAATATGTCCCTGATTTACAGATGGCTGAACTGATAGACAGAAAATACATGACTTGACTACAGACATACAGTTATCCAGGGGCAGGAATGGGGAGCTTCAAATTTGCTCTGTGCTACTGTAACCACCAGATCACATTCCCACCTCCAGGGGTGAAGCGTTTTGCTTATCGCAGTCATTCTGATTCATATCGGTACTGCTGCGCACTGCCAGGGTTTCACATTTCATACACGCCTGCTACAAAAACAACTTTCTACCTTTATTTATATTGGCAAAAATAAAAGTCTATTTCATTCCCATGAAATCCCTTTCTAAACATTGTTATCATTAACATGTTGCTTATTTCTACTTCCTTTCAGTTTGCATTCCCATAGGGTGTCTAAGCCTTGACAAGACAGAGGCAAAGATGTGACGGACATTTCTAGACAGATTAGGAAGATTTCATGAAGACAACACTTTAAATATGATCTAGAGGGGAGCCTAGGGTATAACTTGGCCTGTGTAGCACATACATAATTGTTCACTGCCCACATGAATTTCTCAGAGGCTTTAGAGCATGACTGCTGAGAAACACCACCGTGTTCGATTCCATGCTAAGTGTGACCTAAGAATGCCTGAGAATTACTTGAGAGCTGTGATTCACAAGTCTCTCTTGGATGCAACAGATGCAAGCGTTTATTAGTAGTAACAATATCTCTTTCAGAATATAACTGAGGAGAAAAGGAGTTGAGTGCATTTTCACACAGAAAGGCACACAGCCCAAGTGCTGGCTGTGCCTAAGGGAAGATACCAGCTCACCCATGGCCATTCTTGCCTGAGGCAGAGGTTCTCCTCCGTGGCTGAGATGAAGAGCACATCTCTTCCCAGGAAGCCAAGAGGGAAGGCTGTGGGTGGGCTGCCTGCCCCTCAGGAGTGGTGTCAGGAGCAGCGGTGCCGAGGGATGATGCTTCTCTGCGCTGAGGAGGTGGGAGCAGAGCAGGTGATGGAGTGGCCAGGCTGGTGGAGCTGGCAGAGGAGCAGCAGCAGGGACAGCAGGCAGCTTCAGTGGCTCAGCAGCTGCTCCCAAGGGGCTGGGGATCCTGGCTGTGTGTTTTAGTTGTTCTCTCTTTGCTGTTCGTTAGACTAAATGAGCAAGTTAGTGCATGTTATAGTCACATCCTCTTCTCGTCATACAAACACAACCAGATCAAATTATGCAAGTACACAGATGCTGCATGCAAGAGGAGAATGAGACTCCAAACACAGGTCATAAGATGTGAAAACAATTGCTGCAATAAATGGGAGCTCTTTATTTTTTTGATTCATTTTTGTAGGCTATCTGCCAAATTTCTCTATGCAAGACATGGGATCTTTTTTATATAAACTCTGGACAACTACTGAATTTAAAAAAAGAGAAAAAAAGGAGTTTTTTTTACCTAAGAAACAGCAAAACTGTAACTGATCTAAGTGTATGGATCAGACAAAACTGCAGAGAAGAGGAAATAAGCTATGAAGGTCCCCTCGTGGCTGGAATAAAAATTACATTTCCAAATCACGCCTGCATAAAGTACCTCTGACTATTCAGCTAACTCACATACTTAAACAGGAGAGACAATGCACGTCAGGCAAAGCCAGATGCCACTGCTCCCTTGGAAAAATGGTTGCAGGTGCTAGAGATCATAAGGTGACAGTGATGACAGTGAGAAAAGAAACAAAGCATAAGGCCAGCAGGGAAGAAGGGATGTGCACAGCACCCCTGCTGCCAAAATGACTCACAGTGGTCTGCATATGTATAGAGCATAGGATTACTCTAAAAGGAAGGATGGGAAGTACTCTGGGAAGTAAGAGCTACTCAGGAGGTGAAGATCACAACAGAGAAGAAAAAACCTGGAATAAAAAATATTTTTCTCCCACATCTGCACCATCTCATGCTGCAGGCAATTGCTGTTCTTCATCATGAAAGAGGAGGGTCTTTTCTTCTCACTTCCCTCTCACTACTTTTATCCCTCATATTCTTATTGCTGGGCTTGGGGACAGCATGTCCAGAGAATAAAATAAAATGGGGAAGGAGAAGGGTATAGTATTCAACGATGGAAATGTGTGCTGAAAGGAGCAACCAGGTAGCAGCACCACTGGCTGCAGGTTGTTAGTTTGGCGTTTGAATTGAATGCTCCCTGTCAAAGTTCCTGCAGCTCCACAGAAGAGCATCTGAGATACTCTCACAGTTTCTGCTTGTGTTTTCCCTATTCTTGCCTTGAATAAAAGATTTGTCTTCCATAACTGGCATTTTAACAGAAAATCTACACAAAAATATAGTAACAAAATACAAGGAAGTCTTGCTGTCGTGTTTGAGGTGATTACAGGTAACACTCCATAACAGGCACGTTCATCTTAGTTCCCTGTGAGCTGATTGTGAGAACTTCAGTATGAAGATTTGATTTAAAGATAATTACTCCAGTGAAACCACTTGTTAGCTTTACACTTCAAGTAAGCATAGTTGTTACTTTTGACTAGCCATTTATAACCCCTCAGAACATTGGGATGTATTTGCCTGTATTCATGGTGACATGTAAAATTTTATGGATTTACTCCTGGTTTATAATAGTGTAAAGAGAGGGATATGTCTCATTGTGAATACAGACTCTTTCCAGAAGTTTAATTTCACCTGGTCGTCCTGCAACCTGTGTGTGTGCTTAAAGAACAAATCATATCAGAAGAGATTAAAAGACATCTCAGCAAAAGACTATTCCACTTCTAAGACATTTAAAGGAATAAACTATTGCAGTGTTTTGGCCCTGGTTGGCTGCCAGGTGCCCACCAAAGCCACTCCATCACTTCCCCTCCTCAACTATACAGGAAGGAGAAAATATAATGCAAGGCCATGGGTTGAGATAAGGCCAGGGAGAGATTACTCACTGCTTACCATCACAAGTGAAACAGACTCAACTTGGAAAAATTAATTGAACTTATTACTAATCAATAGTAGGAGTAGGACAATGAAAAGAAACTCAAAACTTCAAAATCACCTTTTCCCACCCCTCCCTTCTTCCTGGGCTTTATTTTATTCTCGGTTCCCTACCTCCTCCCCCTCAGAGACACAGGGAGACAGGCATGTGGGTTATGGTCAGTTCATGACATGTAATTTCCACCACTGTTTCCTCCTCAGAGGAAAGATTCCTTCCCCTGCTCCAGTGTGGGGTGTCACCCATAGGTGAGAGTTCTCCATTATCTTCTTCCACAAGTCTTTTCCACAGACCACAGTTCATCCCAGACTGCTCCAGCATGGGTCCCTTTCCATGAGCTGCAGTCCTTCAGGAACAGGGTCCAACCTGGATCTGCCACAGGGTCACAGGTGCAACCAGCAAACCTGCTCCAGCATGGGCTTCTCTCTCCATGGGTCCATAAGTCCTGCCAGCAGCCTGATCCAGCCTGTGCTTCCCACCAGGTCGCAGCCTTCTTCGGGCATCCCCCTGCTCCAGCCTGGGGTCCTCCGGGGCTGCAGGAGGATCTCTGCCCTCCTGTTGACCTCCATGGGCTGCAGGGACACAGCTGCCTCGCCATGGTCTGCACCACGGGATGCAGGGGAATCTCAGCTTTCGTTCCTGGAGCACCTCCTGCCCCTCTTTCTGCACTGACCTCGGTGTCTGTGGAGTAGTTTTGCTCACATATTCTCACTTCTCTATTCTGTCTCTGCAAGTACTTTGGTGCAGTAAAATTTTTTTCCTTCTTAAATATGTTATCCCAGAAGCACTACTACCATCAGTGACTGGCCCAGCCTCAGCCAACAGCAGGTCTGTCTTGGAGCTGGCTGGCATTGGCTCTATCACACACAGGGAAAACTTCTGGCAGCTTCTCAAAGAAGCCATTCCTGTAGACCCCATGTATTGCTAACCCAATACAGTTATAAAAACCTCAGTACATTATGGAAAAAATCCCCTGAAAGTCTGAAATAACTAGATTTTTATGAAGATTAAAGCTAAATTTAGTATTTTCCACAGAAACCATCACTACTAGTATTTATTACAACAATCTGGCATGTAAGCTGAATTGAAATAATATTTTTAATGAATGGTGCTACTAAACAAATGTGGTCAATAATTTATATCTCAACAGTCACAGGCTTTTATTTCCCTTTGCAAGAGGGAAATTTCTGGAAAATTCTTAAAACTTCTTGCTGAACAACTGAGTACCTAGAGGTTGGGGGTAGGGGAGTTTAGTGCACTAAATATTTCTTTGTCCATACAGTTCGCTTTGCCAGTTCATTTGACAGTGCTGCACTAAGAATCAAATACATCCTGAAAAGTCACAGACACACTCTAGTGAGATTAAGGATGCAACGTAAGTGTATTTTAAAGAAAAAGGTTAAGCAGGAGTAACTACTAAGCAACAAGAAAGCAGCTTTGTTTAATGCAAGGGTCGGGTTTGCACCTGTGCATAATTACTCAAAATGGTTTGTAGATGGTTTTTTAGCATATAAAGGTGTTCTTTGGCATGATCTAATTCCAAATTAATGCCAATGTGTCTCTAACAAAGATAATTTTTCCCTGCATATTCCAAGCATATCTGTTGGCACACATATTTTCCCAGCTTTGTGGACTAGAGCACAGTACGATGAAGAACTTGACAGAGAATTTTATTCACAAGACTTGATTTTTTGTCTCTGGAATCAACTGAAATATAGAATAAAAGTAGCAATACAAGAGAGAATAAAAAGTAAAATTATTTGAAAAATTACTCAGGAAAAATATTCTCTGGGGTTTTTGACATTTTTGTTTCATAAAATTAAATATTTGCATGCCTTTTATTTATTTACCTGTGAGAAGTACTTTCTTCGTTTGAAGTCATAGGAACAGGTTTCACACTAATGTAAGTACGTCCATGTTGTCATTGTGTTCAAGGGGTTTTTCACTACAGGTGTCTGGAAATTTTTTAGGCAGAGAGCGTTGCAAAGCGGCACATTGCATAAGCACTTCCTCCAGTCGATCATAAATGTGTCAGGGAAAAGAGGGACCTATGAAATTCACCAAAAGCAGAAGAAATAAAGTACAGGCTGAGAGGCAGATCCCACACTCGCAGGTAACACAAGCGCCGTGCAGCGCCCGTTCAGCACCGCGGACAGCTCAGGGCCCCGGGGCACCACCGCGGCAGCGCCGGCACCACCTGGCCGAGCCTGAGCCCCTGCGGGGAACTCGCTTGGGTAGCGACAGACACTGTAGGGCCATTGGCACCACAGCAGAGTTTAAAACCAAACCAAAACCTAATGTTTGCACTGAGTTACCATAGTGGTTCTGTCTTCAAAACAGGGAACCTGTATTTTGTCATCATTTTGAAATCCAAAACACTACTGCCACTTGTAATGCCTTTACAAAGAGTCTTATATGGTTTTAAAACAGTGTCCTGGTTTTGTCTGGGATAGTTAGTTTTCCTCCTAGTAACTGGTGCAGTGCTGAATTTCGGGTTTGTTATGAGAATAATGATGACAATATACTGATGTTTTGATTGTTGCTGAGTAGTGCTCGCCCTAAGCCAAGGACTCCTCAGTTTCCCAGGCTCTGCCAGTGAGGAGGTGCACAAGCAGCTGGGCAGGGGAGAAACACAGCCAGGACAGCTGACCCGAACTGGCCAAAGGGATACTCCATACCACAGAACATCATGCCCAGTATATAAACTGGGGGGAGCTGGCCAGGAGGTGTCTTTGTCTTTGTTGCTTCCGCCATTGCTAAGAGCACACAGAGTTCTCTTCAGTAACTAAACTGGGATTGTAGATCATTAGACTGGGTTTCCATCTGTTTCTCTTTCCAAGGGAGCAGATTGCTAGAAAAAAGACACTGAAAACAAGATAGGATTAAACCAACTATTCTTCCTTGCAAGGAACTACATTACTATGAGTCACGGGTAGCCAATATTTCAGCAAATTCTTCTGATTCCTCTGACAGAATAAGTGGCACAAGCATTTCTCCAACCTCCTGAACTCTAGATGTTTTCCACTGTTTTGTCTTTTCCATGGGACTAGCTGCACAATTTGTCAACAGTGATAAATGAAGTACCCCTGCAAAAGTACCAGGGGAAAAATACGCCATGCTTTTACTGGCATAGAAAGCTATGAACATGGCATTTAACAGCAAGGAAAAAAATACAGCAAAATGAAGAAAAATTGTCAGAGGTATTTTATTCGTGCATCCAATGCATCATTGCCTCAGGTAAGTACAATTTTGCAAGGCTGCCTGATGACTACAGGAAGCAAAGAAAAACACACATCCTTTTTGAAAATGCAAGGAGAAGACCTCTGCTTCCCTAATGGGGTTGTTATGAACCCAAATAAACTTTTTTGAGTTTTGCTTTGCAAAGCTGAAAAGTGCGACTATTAGTTAGTTATGATATTTACTAACTGGAACCTAATATTTTTGTAAGGTTTTTTGTGTATATCAGTTGGTGTAATAATGAATCCTATTTCTCTTTTAATGTTATCAAAGCTCTTGCCAAAGAGCTTGAGAAATTGCCTCTGAGGACATAAGCACCTTCAGAAATTAAAAGACTGGGTTGAGATGATACAGCGACACTAATAGCAGTTTGTTTGCTGGATTTCGCTTTCCTTCCAGGAACTACATTTCCCTCATAGGAAGTTTTTTCTAATTGCCGTGAAAACATTTTCAGTTTGATACACATTCATATGGATGCCCAGAAAACAATGTTATTTCAGCTTTCATCATGTTCAGCAGAACTTTGGCTGAGATTTATAAGGGAGGTATTGAGTTGTACTTTACACAGAAAGTGTCTAATGAAAGGTTACATATTCATATATAACCATATACCATACCTGTTTTTCAGGTTGTCAAATGAAGATAAAACTCAAAGAGATATTCAGAGACTGAATGGATAAATGTCTCCCTGAAACAACGACAGAGATGGATCACAACACACAAACGAAAATGCCTTTCCAAATACAGTGAAGGGAATATTAACTGTCTTCATAAGTAAGTTTTATATAAAATTGAACTATAAAGTTTAGTTAGAGCTTAATTATAAATCAAATCCATAATGCTGTATTTTCCTGCCTAGTTGCAGGCCAGTAAAAATTTTAAAAATAAAAGGTAGGCTTTCACCATGGAAGAAGCTAAGTGCAGTACAGAAACAGGAAGTTCTTGCTCGAACAGCGCAATGTAACCTCCATTGCCAGCAGCTGTTCAGTCTTCACAAACCTAGCAATTTAGGGAGGAAAGTGTGTGGCAAACCCATAAAAACCCATAGGGACAAGAAAGCCACTAGTGGCCAAGCTGAAACTGAATTCTGGTTTCAGGGAAAGAGGAAGATAAGCAGACAGAGAAGGGCAGAGAAGCAGAGAAAGAACAGGCATAAGAGTCTTGAGATACAAGACTACAGGGGAAAAAAAAGAATAATTGAAACACAGCAGCCATCAAGGACCTCTCTCCGAGTGATTCTCCCTTGCCGAGCCCCTTTCGCCACCAGATGGCCCCATATGGACGCGCATAATTGGTTACCTGCTCCAAACACTTCGGGCGTTTCAGCGTCTAATTCCCAAGGATGCTAGCTGCCAATAGGGAAACAAAAAAAACAGAACCAAAAGTTCTTAGTCCAGAAACCTGGCCTCGTGAGGCCGGAGAGTTTGAACAGTCCTGGTTCAAGAGCTTGGATTAGAATCCATGTCTCAAGTCCTGGGATGTTTGCATGGTTCAGTTTTTATATCACAGTAGGTGATGTATTCCTATGAGGGTTGGCATTGAATTAACATTGAATGGACAGTACACACGGGAACTTAATAATATGTGGCATATGAGTTCATACTTTCAATCTACGTGGCATTTATAAAGTCACATGTTTGCACCCAACTTTGGGTGCTCCAGGAGAGCTGGAGACCACCTGGAACAGTAGAGAATTCAGAGAGCAGAACAGATGAACAGAAATAAAAAATTACCAGTGTGCAAAGCCTGAAAAATTGGCCTGCTAAGATGTTTGACAAAGAGCTTTGTTGGCCAGCTGCAGACAACAGCTGGTATTGTGGGCAGGGTCCTGAGTTAAAAGTTCCTAACCAGAAGCTAGGAATCTGGTGCCATGGGCCACTAAATGAGCTGTAACAAATCCTGGAACAGTCTCTTGGGGACCCCTTCAGGTTCATTTTCTAAGGTGTCTGATTCTGATTTCTGATTTCATTTCAGGGGAATTAACAGTTACACATATCAGCAGAAAAGTCCTAAATGTTAATTTCAACACCTGCAGGAATTCCACGAAAGACTTTCCCAGAAAAGGTGAAGGACATAGTACCTGGCATCCCAGGCCATTTGACAGGGACAGGTCAGATGAATGTAAGCCTGATCATGGAGCAGAATGTAAGATGCAATGAATCCTTGATGAATCAGTGTTTAATGTGATCAGCCCCAATTCTGCACTGTTGGGCAGCAGTATTCAGGCTTCTTGTTCCAAACCGTTTGTAGAAGAGTTTAAAAATTTAATGAGTGCTTAAAACAGCTATTTCAGACCTGATTTTGTATGTATATTATTACAATCTTACAGAGACTAAATATTGTCATCAACTCCCAAAATTGCAGTTTACAGAATGTGTAGGCCAAATCTGTTTCAGATACAAGCGGAGTGCCTAAACCTGAGCAGAATGGAAAGCCTTGGCAGAGGCTGTAAGAAATGCCTGACATGTAGCCCATGGTCAGCTACCAGCTGAGCCCAGATACTCCTGACTGTCCTGAGTGTGGTGTGCAAGCCATAGCACCAGGAGCTGAGGACAAAAATCCAAATATTGACGCGATATACAGTTTAGTGGGCATCTGGCTCTGCACAGCAACAAAGAATATTGCTATAAATAACAGCAACCTTGTGACCCTTTGTTTGAAGTTACAGAACCTAAAGGGCTCTATATGTAATTGTTGTGCAGCAAGACCAAAAAAAAGCCAAACCCTAATAAAGACCAAAAAATGTATTATTATTCAGTTACAGAATACCAAAAATCTTCAGGATAATAATTTGCTTATGTTAATTTGATTGCTTTCCCCCTGTGTTTTTTTCTTACCTCTGCTGTCTTTCTGAAACAGGATGGACCCAAAATCAATTGTTTAATGTTCAGTTGTCAGGTGGATTCTCTCCTAAATTCATCACTCTTCTTTTCCATGGTTATTACAAGCTAAAAATCTTAAGGGGCATTTTTACCATGCAGGTACCCCTGAGGACCAATCCTAACAAATCTCTGATGGTAAACAAAACTTAACCCTACAGAGAATGATGGCCCCTCATGAGAGAGGGTTTCCTGTCTCATTTGGTGTATAATTAACAGAGGCCTCTGAGACTTGATGTCAATGATCCCAAAAAGAGCTTTCTTCCTTACCTACTAAACCTATATGAATGGAAGATGAGTTTATTTTTAAGGGGGAGAAATGCCTTCAGAACACCTTTCACTTTTTTTTACATCTCAGCTTGTAGTAAGTAATATCTCACTCATGGAGCAGGCGCTTGAAGACCTTTCTCACACAAAAAGCCTTCTTACAATAGTTGCAATACATCTAGCAACATAGACATGGCAACAAACTGTGCCTGAATAAGTCAGCATCTGCAGCACCTGTTTGGAGGCCCCTAACTGTGGGAACTCAGCAGGAGTCTATACATGCAATTCAGGTGAATACTGAAGAAGGGAACTGGGAAAAAATGGAGGACAATGCATTCAAGTGAGGTAGGAGTCAGGATATAAGTCATAGATTTGTACATAAAAAGCTTTCCCCCTAGCTCTGCTACATCATAGAAATATAAACTGGAGTATGCCTACCTGGATTTGGGTACTTGTGCTAAGTCCTGCTCTGAGCTCCACTTATGGCTGGACTGTTGCACCTTTGGTGGTACTTCACAAATGCTGCATGATCTTGTTAACAATGTCTCTAAAGGGCGGGATGACAGGACTTTTTGAGAAAGCCCTCTCATCTTGCTAAGCTTTGGTACATCTCCAAAAGAAAACATAAGAAGGATCCTAGAGATATAAAGGAAATGTTGTAGTGGTGAGCAAAGGTGAGGTGTACATGGATAGTGCTGAAACAGTGTGGAGCCCTTTTCATGGGCCTGATCCTATGATGCATTACTCATTTTTGCTCTGCTGATTCATTTGGAATTTCAGCCTCAGTATAATGACTGAGATTTATGATCAATGGAACTTTTTCTATAAAAATACTTCTTACTAGAAGCAGCATTGTAACTGCCCCCCTGTGTACATTTAATACCTGTTCAGAGCTTGCAAGAGGAATTTCCTGAAATTTCAGACATTTCTATCAGGTAAATTCTCTGCCTGTTTGAATTTTATTTGGTTTACAATTATTTATGTATGTCACCCAATTCAGTAGCTTTTTGTTTTATACTAAAGCATGACCTAATTTATAATTCTGGAAGGAAGGAAGGTAAGAACTGCTGTGACAGAGAGAAATCCTGTCAGGCCTGCGGCATGATCACGGAGCATTAGTGTCTTTTTCTTTTCCTGTTTCCTTTTCTTTTTCTACTTCTGTGACAGACAAGCCAAAAAACCTGATGATATTTGAGCTAAAAACTTTTGACCTATTAACACTCTGAATGCAGAAATGGAATCACTTTCTTCTTGTGAGCAGTGAGCACTGCAGTTTGTCTGATATAAAATTATTTGCACAGGTGGTGTTTCCTCTTCTTTCTGTTAGTCAGAGACACTTCTGTGGAACAGCAAACACTTCAAGTTGCACTGCTCACACCTTTCATTCTGTTCACAGCTGTCCTGCTCTTTGAAGTTCTCTGAGCAAGAAACCACTAATCACAGTTTACCTGTTAAGACTCACATTTGAAAATGTGTGAAAAATTAGGACTGCTTGCAGGCAGAATAATTTTTGAAGTGGAGGAAACATCTTCTTCAAGGAACAGCTGGTG
Organism: Origma solitaria; assembly: GCA_013397895.1. Lineage (NCBI taxonomy): Eukaryota > Metazoa > Chordata > Aves > Passeriformes > Acanthizidae > Origma > Origma solitaria. The sequence goes on from VZRL01001129.1 coordinate 246,538, forward strand.
ACATGGTCTCCATTGCTGACATACAATGATTATCTGTTAGATCAGTCATACTTTCATGAAGAAAATATAATGTCAGGTTTGTGGATACCTATCCTGAAAGTGTGTGTGAGGATTTCCATGAGACTGGGAAAAGTCTCTCATTTTCTCACTGCTGATAGATAGATAGATAGATAGACAGACAGACAGATTTGTGGGAAAGATGCAAACCTGACTTTGCAAGATTTTTTGCTTCACTTCCTTTTTCCACTTATTTGCATTTTTTCTCCAAACTGTAGCACACATTAATATTTTCTAATTCTTTCAATTCTTTAAAATCCCTTTGAGGCAGACTTATATTAATGCAGCAAAGCAGAGGCAAGCAGCTTAATATTTATTGCTGTCTAATAGCATGTGGCCTTCGTTATGATTTGATAGAACAACTTTGAGCTGGGTTTGGTTTTTAAACAGATGTTATTGAGAAGGATGAACAAATTATTAATGTGTTAACTTGCTACAATTTATTAAGGTAATTAGAAATGAACACAGCAATGATTATATTGCAGGCATATAATAATAAATCAGAAGATGAATTATGGCACTCCCTCCCCTTTCTAATCCTTCCCGGGGCCTGAGCCCTGAGCCTCACCACTGCCTCCATCCTTCCTCCCAATTGCAAGAATCCATTTTCCTCCCAGGAACACATCACTAAGAGTTAGCAACCAAAGGAAAGAAGCTCCACTGGGGGTTATTCTCTGGGCAAAAGCCAGGAGGGAGCCCAGCTCGGCTTTGAGCTTTGTTATGGATAGTGCACTTGCAGATAAGAGAGTACAGGAAAACTCTCTTCCGGACTGTGAAAAGACAGTCGTGTTATAATCTTTATCATAAAGTTTACAGGTGTCTTACAGTTCTTGGCTAACTAGGACAATGTCCAGAGCTTTCATCAACTTTTATTATAGTACCATATCAAGAATGATTTTTTTTCTGTTTTCCAACAGATTATTCTCTTTTCCAACCCATTATTTTCATTTTATTACTGTTGGTAACCCACAATTTATACCATTCTTGTATGATGTTGTGTCCTAAACCTGTTGTTATACAAGCATACACGCACACACATGTCTTCTGCAGCATTTTTTTCTCAGACCCACACCAGCTAAGCAGCATTACAGCAGCCAGTGATCTGAGGCAATGTGCTACTTACAGTTCCCTATAGGCAAATGTCAAAACTTGAAGTCTGCTGTGAATAGTTACAGAGATTTTTCTGCTTTAATAGACACCCTTCTGCTACTCAGTAGTGCTTGACATGAATGAATTAGCCATCAGTTTTCTGTCACCACTGTAGGAACAGTATGCGAACCTGTGTGAAAGAGGAAATAAGAATAGAAAGCCACTCACATGTAACAGCAAGAAACTGAAGGGGGGTGTTAACATTGAGTGCTGATAGCAAAGACACCTATCAAACTCTATCAGTATCGTTTCTTCAGAGCTTTCCTAGGCTGGCTGAGGGTGCCAGAGTACTCATGTATTTTTAGATATACTTACTGCTTCAGATATACTTACAGCTCTGGAGGGATCTATCATGTAGAAGTGAGTTATAAAGCAAATCTTATTCCCCTCTACCTCTGCATGATGTGTCAAAGTAGTATCTGCATGTAGCTCTGATTCAGGAAAAAGAGAGAGACTTCATCCTCTGAATAGCCTTAGCTTTGATGAGAGTAATTTCCAGCTTCCTCTGCCTAAGGAAAACTAACAAGTGAAAGAAAAGAAAAACCTACATGAACTACAGGGTTGCCAGGGTGGCAAGAGCAATCCAGTATTGGGGGATAGTAGGGTTACAGGGACACTAAATATGGTGGTGATGAGAGTAAGATCCAGAAACATGAATCATTCTGCATAAAATCATAAGCCTTTTTTTTTTTTTTTTTTTAATTGTTTTGCTGTTCTTGCTTGGTCTTCTCACTTTGGACCTCTCCTTGTGCCAAAGCTGCCCCATTTATAAAACAGTCAGCCAGGCAAGACCTGCCAGATGTACTGAATGCTAGTCCTGGCTTGTGTATAAATCTGCTGTCAAGGAGGGATAGAGAGAGTTTCTTTCTGGGCCTCCTCCTGTCACCGTGGCCTGATCATTCTCTCTATCTGATGTCTAATATATCACTGCACCTTCCCACCAGAGCAGATAATCCCTGCATTCCACTCCCTCTACTGGGAGGGCTTCTCAAAACCATCATACTTAAATCCCATTGTGTCGATTTTTCAGTCTCCTTTTCCCTCTCCCTTGGCCATGCTGCTGGCAGCAGGGTTTGTACAGATTGGTGGCTGCTGTGTGATTAACTTATTTTGTCTGTCCTTTTCATGCGATGAGAAGCTGAGAGCCAACTTCGGGTCCAAGACTAGCCTGCCAGCCTTTATAGATTTCCAGATATAGCTAAGAGGAACTAAGTGCATTTGAGAGGTTTTCAAGTTAGCTCCTGAGAGACTGACATCCCCTAGAGGTGGTGCTAATAGTCACAATTAGTTGCTAAAACTTGTTACAACTAATATGGTCGCAAATTAATTTTGAATGTGACTAGGCAATAGATTTGTTTTAAAAAGGACAAACCTCACGCTTACTATAGTGGCAGTAATAGACCCCTCAGTGATCTAAAACCAAAGTCACCTAGGAATGTAAGAAGTGGCCAATGTTTTGAGTTGCTTCTCCCACGTTTCCTTGTTCCCTTCACCATAATTCCACAATTTATTTGCACTCATTCTCCTGAGAGGTAAGAAAGCAACAGGTAAACAAATGTATTATCTAAGGTTACCCAGCTCCACCTAAGTCCCATGCTTAGGTAAGTCCCAAGGGCTCATGGATTCCAACAGCACAAATGGGAAAGCCCAAATATTGTCCCCATTGCGTTGACTGGCCTGTCCATTGACTGGGTGTTAAGTGCTTTTGGAGATTAAAGAGACACCTTTCCACTGAGATTTTAGATCCTGCACCACCCCAGTTGCACAGTTTAGAAGGCACCTCTAACTACTTCTCTCAAAAAAACCCAATGCATTTTTCAGGCCTTCTGCTAAAATCAGACCATAATGCTTACAAAAATGGTGAAAAGAGTTTGTAAAGTCACAATGAGCACCAGATCTGCTCATCAGAAGATTTCAACAAGCTATAATGGAAACTTTGTCTGGATTGCTGACAACTGTGGTGCTTGAGAGATGAGGCTAACGGGCTGTGATGGGAGCTCTGCTAGAGGGGAAGATATTCTGGCATTAGGTTCTGTGTAATGCAGCTTCAAGCATCTGAAGTTCTTTGCTCCTTTCCTACAGGATGCATGATCAAGGTTCTTGCAGACAGTGGTTTAACTCTCAAGCAGATTATTTATTGCTTCTTATGTCTTTTTCTAATAAAAAGAATAATTTACATTAAAATGGTGTTCTAAAATATTCATTGTGAAAAACAACATTCTTCATCCTTCCCATGTCTCTTACCAATGGACCAAAATCTACCATTTATGATAGATGACAGTTTTCGTGAAAGAAATGTATGCCATTAAAGATCAACAGGAAGACAATAATTTTAATAGGTAAAGTTCTGCATGGTACAAGAGATCATGGCAGGGATTTTTTAGAAGAGTGCTTAAGATGATAAACCATATCTACAAACTCCAGGATAATCTTAGCAGCAGTCACCAACCCACCTATCAAGCACCTGTGAGGGCAAGTTCAGCCCATTTTGTACAAAGGAAACTGTTCTTTGTTTAACCTACATTAGTCATTCAGGGAAAAATAATCCTCATATTCCATAGAATAGTTGAACAAAAAAAAATCCATTTGATATAACTTCTTTATCTTCTCAATTTGTTCTGAGGTCAATTGTCTGAGGTACTCCAAGGTTATATCACCATTAGTTCGTTTCTCTGACCCATATCTCTTCAAGCTGGGGTACTGCAAGCTCTGTGGTGCTCCAATGGCCTTCAGAACATGCTCAGAGTCCAACCCAAGAGTTTCATACTTACCCACAATATCATAATGAATGTCACAAGGATCACAGAGCAGAAACATTGGTTTCCAGTGAATGTCAAGAGTATGTGGGGGGTTTGCTATAATGAAGCTGACAAACTCCTGAAAACTCACTTTTTCAGAAGAATTTGTATTTTTCCTGAACATTGCCCTAATCTTATTAGCAACCGTGATACTGTAGAATGGCTCAGAGTGCAGGAGTTTGTCTCTGTAAGCTGAAACCAGCCGTTCCAAGGGATGTCTGGTGAATATTACTTTGGTGTAATTGCTTAGAAATTCCTTTTGGGAGGCAGGAGAATAAGACACCAGCCTTTTGATCAGTGGCGTACGGTGGATATCAACATGCTCAATTTCAGTAGCTTCTGCATTCAAGTCTGATTGAAGAAGAAAAATAGTCCTCTTCCAGTTGGAGCAGCCTACCTTGGGCACCTCACAGTAGATAAATTTATGCTTGTGCTCCACAAAGAGCTGGTTTGCAACGTGAGAATCCAATTTGCTTCCTGGTTTATTAAGGTTATTCTTCAGGCAGACAGAAGCCAGTGTGTTTTTACGATAGTTTTGAATTGCCAGCCAATTTTTGGGAAAAGCATCTGTAACCAAGGAAGAAACATAAACCATTTCAGTGAAATAGACTTATATAAATCTGTTTATTTGTGACAATCATCGCAATCTATCATCCTGAATACAAAAACTAATGAAGATGATAAAATCAATATTTTTTACTGTCACCAGACTTGAGTATGGCAAACATGCAATAAACTACCCTACGTAGTGAAATGTTTATTAAAATGAAAACTTTCAACACATTAGCAGTATTAGGCTAAGCAAGTTTTATGTCCCAACATCATGCTTTTGCAGTGCTCTCCTCTCATATATTGCTAAGATAGCTACCACAGTGACAGGGCCTTAGATATTTTCACAGTATTGTTCAAAACTTGGGCTCCATAGTTATTTTCTAACACATTTGGAAAAAAGGTTTCTCATTCTGTAAAGCATTAAGTCTTTTTTTTGGTAATTTCTTTACTCACCTGTTACGTTTTTTTGTCTCTTACAGAAAAACCCAAAAAGAAATAACCCAAATATAAAATTTGGGAGAAGGAAAACTAACACCTTCTGGTTCATGTTATTCTCACAGTAAAGACGAGGATGTCGAAATCTGTCTTTCTGTCAACAAGGAAAGATAACTGAAGTTAGATTTTGTATGGCTGAGATAACAAAGATAACATGTTCTTACAGAGTTAACATTCTTACAGGTAACATTCTCTTATAGAATTTAGAATAGCAGAAATACCTTTCAAGCCCTATAAAAATAGGCTTTGCTAACAAGTAAAAATTCTCTTATGGAAAAGACACACCACAGCTATATTGCTAAACCAAACAGACAAAAAATATGGCCATTTAGAAGTATTCCAAAATTCTCCCTTTTCTGAGAACAGTGAACTGCTTATGGGCAAATACTTCTCTCTTCTCTTTTAAAGCTGTTGGGGAACAACTTCACTTAGGATTACAGAGTTGTATTGTTTTAATAACCTTTAGCATCTGGGAATACAAAGATCTCTATAACCTGTAACAGGTGTATCCACAAAGACCATGATACAATCAGGATGAGTTTCTTTCCATTTATTGCCCTGAGCCTTTCCACTTTGTACAAATAAAACACTTCAGGAGAAATTCCTCTCTATCCCTGCAGAGAATTCTAACCACCAACTGCATGAATTCTCCCATTCTCTCTCTCCAAAGACATATATATGTTTGCTGCCATTGCTGCAAAAGAGCCCCAAAATGGTTCTGTACAGTAAGTGTATGGAAGCAGAAAAGAAAACAACAGATAAGGAGTTGTTTGGTGTGCCCAGCTAAAAGGAGAGAAGGCAAATGGAGTCCAACACATTTTGGCTCCTGTGCTCACTCATTCTGTCACCTTACACTTCATGGGGAGAGACCTATCTAAATCCTCTGTGCAATCTTACTCAGCTCCCCCGGTAGAGAGCTCTTCATCAGCATACTTTTAATGGAAATTGAAAAATTAAGTGCAAAACAATAACCACTGGCAAATATGACATTCTGTTCCATAAAGTCTACACAATCAAAATAGTCAAACAACACTGTCTTCCTTTTCCACTTCTCAAGTTTTCACCTTGAACCTGCTAGCAATAAACACATCATGGCCTGAATTTCTTGAGAATGTAAATTCATTTTTTTTTTCCAACTTTTAATGTTTTGGTTTGTTTTTACAAGGTACTATTGGACTATTTTGGAAATTGTTTGTGAGTCACTCATTGTGTGGATGTACATAAACCCCAGCTGCCATAATGGAAACTGGTTTCTCGTGTGTTCTGAGACAGGAGTAGATACGGCACCAGTTACATTGCTGAAACTGTACTTGAGCACAAGGCTTCTTCCTTTCAGGGCTGACATGTGATTTTGGTATCACACACTTTTACCAGAACATCTGCAAATTCATACAGTCAACAGCATTACTGATAACTAGATCTCTCTTAGTGTAGGTATGACCTGGGGAATGAAGAGGGACACTGTTCACTATCTCTGTATTAAAAATTTACTTGTATTTACAATAAAATGTTGCAATACTCATTCAAATTAATGCAGTATTCTTACACACAATGGCATTTAGCCAATACTTTTTCATTTTCTTGGCTGCAAAAGATCATTGTAAAGGCTACAAGAAAAGTTATGGGAAGATCTGCCTTTAACCTTTTCTTCACTGTACATCAGTTCTCACTTCACTGTGTGATCCTTGAGTCATAATGATATGACTCTCAATAATTCTGTTAGAGTATGCTTAGGGGAAAAATGTTGGGCTTCATTCACTTTAAATGCTGTCGTTTCAGAGAAGTAATGCTATCATACCAGGAATCAGGAACCAGGAACCAGAAAATGAACTAGACGGATTTTACCCTATTTAGGTACTTGTATCATGTGTATTTACTCATCATACTACTGGTAAAGAATATAAGATGTATTTTATGTTGACACATGTCAATGAGTCACCAGAGGGAAATAGAAGAGACTTGCTTCCTTGGGGGAAAGAAGATTTTAGGAGCTAGTTAAACACAGGAGACAACTCCTCTTCTAAGACTTACACATGTCTGTGGAAACAAAAGAATCTTTAAATTCAGGAGAACAACCAGACCATAAGGAGGGATAGGACAAGCTCCAAAATGACAGGTGAAATCTGTCTGGGCTCTTTAGAAAACTTCACAGAGCAGACCAGCAATAAGAGCTAACACTTCCCTCAACAAGTGAGGTCAACACGACATGAAGGTACCTTAAGGTGAAGTCCAAAGTCTTCTTCAGAAGGTGTTTTCAGACAGGAGACCCCAGTATGGAGTTCTGTGTAACGCAAAGTTTCCAGAGATGAAAATCACCTAAGAGAAACCTGAGGAAGGGAAGAAAATTCTGAAAGCCATTTTGTCAAAGAGGGGCAAGTCATCTGGAAATTAAAAAGGAGGGAAAAAAATCCAAAATGAAAAGCACCTTTGTCAGTAGGGGTCAGAGGTGTCAGTAAATCAGATGAACTTTTCCTTATATTTATTATGGCTTTTTCAGGTACTTGTAATTGTGTTTGCTATTTAAGATGTAAGAAGTTAATACTTCTATTTGCATTTTACCTTGTCCTACTTTAAATTAAGTGTGATTTTAGGTAACTACAAGGCATTCCTCAGTCAAGGAGTGGTGAGTTTATTAACACAACAAGTCCATACTAAATAGAGTAGTTCTGCTCTAACCAAAGGGCACCAGTATGGGCCTCCCCAGGAAAGATAGAGACAGCATCATAAGACTCATAAAAAAGAAGAGCAGAAACCTCTTCTACTGAAAAGTAACAAAGCACGTAGAGAGGGATCTAAATGTCTCTCTGGAACTTAGATATTCGCAGAAGAGAAGATACTAAAAATTAAATGTAAGGCATTTAATCTGCTTTGTTCTTGTTGTACATAGTTGATGGGGGGGCATAATTTTTAATGAAGCATAAAATCTTCCAGATACCAGCCTTACACTGCACTATTGGTTTTTCCTTGTTCTTTAGATCACATCATTATAAATCAACTATACACAGCTATGGCCTGATATTTTCAATATCTGCATGTCTTACTGGATTCTGCAGATTACATCAGAAATCATTTTATGACTCTTTTTTGGTCATTACTAAGGAGTAAACCAGGCAGCAAGAAGAATTATCCTCATAGAACCCTTTCTTGCAGGAGTCTTTCAGAATGATTGCTATCAGGTAATGAGATTTTTTTGAGGCCTGTCACTTAATTAGTGTTTAATTTCTTCAGTATGTGTCCAGCTGATTTGATGTCTTTCTAGCTTCTTAGCCAAAACATGCTGTCACATCAAGTCAAGTGCTTTATACAGTTCTAAATTCACTATATCAATGCTATTGCCTCAATCAACCAAAGCCAAACAAAAATAGTAAGTCAGTCTGGTGACATCCACTTCCTATAACATAATCCAAAGTTTCTATGTGAGAACAATCAGAGCAATTGTTCAAGCCAAGAGGGGTAAAAAATGGGGAATAGATTACTGGAGAAAGCAATGCCAATCATCTCACATGCATGCAAAATGGCAAAAAGGCTGGAAGCCCTCATAAAATTTAAAGTACTTACTGAATTCAAGCCTTCTTTGCAGTGCTCAAAATTCTACCATGTTCCTCTACAATTCCATTTTAAAGGTTCTTTTCTCCTGATATGTATGTTGCATGTAATGAAACCAGAAACATTGTATCATGTTGTTCACAGCTGTTCTCAAGTTTGCTGACCATAAAATGTTCTTTCCATCCTTCTGTTTACTTCAAGAAATTTCTGACAATTTTCACCTTTTAATTACTTTCAACATCTCCCTTTTCTGCATGCTGTACTGGTATGGAGGTGGCTGGCAACTCACTTGCACATCCCCTGGATGGCAGGTGAGACTCTTTGACCCAGAAGAGTTTTCTATCTCTGTATTGTACTTTCCCAGGGGTCTCACAAAATTGTCATATGCTGGAGTTCTTGGATATTTTTTTCTGTTAAATTGCTTTTTCTTGGTTCATTTGTCTCATGCTTGCTTTACATTTTGTGATACTAGACCTTCTCCAACCTTCCCCAGTGTCTGTTAGCAGTCTGGACTTTAGCTGTTTGAGCCTGTGTAGCTACACCACAATACACTTATCCGACCACCAGCTTTGGGTTTATAGTGAGTTCCTTTCCCCTGACCAAAACAAGATCTGATAAAAAATCTGTAGTACTCTTTCAATTAGGAAATACTCAGAGAGTCAAAGATGTTTTAATGAGTACGTGACCTAACACATCACATTCAGAATGAAATTCTTCCTCCTGCCATGCAGATTTATTTCTAGAACAGACACAAAAGCAATAAGTTGCATTGCCTTGAATAGGTACCACTGGTACATTGCTCTGTCTTTGAACTGCTGAAACAATAATTCATGATATAGTATTCCCTAACCCTTCTCCTGGAATTTTTGAACCATTGCAATTTAAAAATCTTCAATATTTTAAAAAATACTAAAAAAAAAACCCCAACAGACCTAAAAAACTTTAAAATAATATTTTGATACTTTCATAAACAAAAAGAAGTATTATAGCTGGAAATACTGAATAATGTTAAGTCTTTTTGTGTGGCACCTATTACCCAAGACGTACACACATGTGTGTACATATATATACGCACACATGAGTAGTTCCAAAACACATTAATATCAGTTACACTGGCACATTATTTGCTCCAAGTAAACTAACTAAGTAGGCTGATAATGATTTAAAGTCTTCTGGTAATAAACTTACAAAGGTGTGCCTCAAGCTAGTTTTTCACAGACAGACCTTGGTCAGAGCTGAGCATGTGGGGTGATCCTCTGCACTCACTTGATAAGTGGAACTTTTCAGATTAAAAGAATGAAATTACAACAAAACTTATTTGTGTTCCGCAAACAATTGAAGCCAGAAGTAAAAAAAGTACCAGTAGGGCAGCTCAGTGGAAGGTAGGGAAAATCTCTGAAAAGAGATAACATTCTCAGTTGCTGAACCCCATTCTGTACTTAAGCCCTGTTAATCCCTTCAAAAAGATAACTGCAAACATGTATATACTGATATGTGCATGGGTACATAGCAGGTGAGGAGGGGATGACGTGCAGAAAGCCCCCAAGACCAGCTGGACAGGAAAACCAAGCTCTGGATGCCGTTCTGCATGTACTATTCTATCAGAGTGATTTGCAAGAGCAAGACCCTTGTTCAACCAAATCTGCAGCACCCTTGCTTCTGTACAGTTTGTGATGGGTGAACAGGAGGGAGAAAGACCCCAGAAACTGGACCCTTAAAAGCCAGGCTGACCTGTCCATGAAGTAGAAAATCAGTAATGAGTTAGGAAACTCAGGCAAGTTACAGACAGCCAAGGGCTAGAAAATGTATCTGATCTGGGTCATTTTACCAACAAGCGACAGCATTTGACATCATCTCATTTGCAGCAAGGGTTGAACGGTGTTAGGTGAGGATGGGTAGAAACTCAGTGGGGAGGCAACATATGGGCTAGGCTGGGAGCTACTGAGGAAACGGCTGACAAGAGCATCCTACTGAATAGCACAATTCACAGCATTGAGGTGGGTCCAAAGTAACAATTTCCATTACAGCTACCATCTAAAACTCTCGCTCTGTGCAGTGGCCATCTCAGCCCTCCATTAATGCATCAGACTTCTTTCTTGTCTCAATAACTGCAGTGATACCTTCCTCACTGCCATTATTAATCTGCTTATTTTTCTCATTACGCCATTTCTTATGCCTGCCTTTTAGCTTTTCCATCTCTATTTCTGTGTTATCTCCTTGTCTTACCTTTCAAAGTTTTTCTTTATCTATAATTTGTAATGCACTATTGAAAGCTCAGCTTTACTTTCTGATCAGTCATATTGGTAGCCCCTGTTACCATTAGCACATGATAACAGAAAAACAGTTCTTGTTTTCTCCTCTACTGCCTGTGCTTTTGGATGAAGTTTATGAAGCACCTACAGAGTCATTAAATTTTTCACCTAAAATCACTCCTTAAAGTCTTCCTTTTCAGGCATGCCAATGCCAGTTATGATGCCAGTGTGCTAAAACTGTTACCAGCCAGCCCACAAAAGAGCAAGTGAAAGGAAGAGCCAATTTGGGGATGAAAAGGACCAAAGTGAAGAGAAAAAAAAGAGTACATAGGAAAAGGCAGCAGTGAGTCTCACAGAAAAGCTCCCAGAGAGAGGCAGGAAGCAGAAACCCGAGGAAAAGTGGCAGAGCTGGGGTCCAAGGGAAATAGAAAGGCTCTGTAGCCTGCCCTAAAAATGTTGTGGAAAAGTGAGATTAAGAACTGGACTGAAAAAGAGACAAAGAATAATTCAGTGAAGACAGAGAAGAACAAATTCAAGGAAATGAGTATAGAAAGCAATGTGTTAATTATCTGATAAACTACCACAGACATTTAAACAGGAATGAGATAATATGCACTGTAGTCACCCATGCACTGGAACTCAGCCCTTACTATGTGATCAAACTTGCCTCTCTTTTCCTTCCTGGAACTGTAGCCAGAAAGGTCATTGATTTTTGATTTTCTAAGCAGAGACAGGTTCAGTGAGGAGACCTGGCTCGTGGGTGGGCCCAGCTTGGCTGGGACCCAGGAAGAGGGATACCAGTTCTGCTGCAGCATCACTGGGGCAGGGACTGGTGGTCTCAGGAGTCTGACATGGGGTCCTGGCTGTGGGCTGTTAATGTGAGTAACAGCAATGTTTTCCTTGCCATTCAGGTCTACCCACCTTGTCTCAGATCTAGACCCTCTTTGTCCCCTCCTGCTTTTCACCTCCCTGTGCAAGCTTGATTCATTCATTCCTGACATTGCATAACAAATAGCAAAATCAAAACTGTTTGTAAAAGTCCCAGTTACTTAGCACACAGACGCCAGGCAAACTCCTGGTTGCTGTTCACCTTGTTATATCCTTGTGTCCCCTCCCATAGTACCCCTCAACCATAATTGATGACATCTACGACATCTTTCTCTCTTTACACTCCAGTGACCACAAAGTGTTTCTGCTTAAATTATTTTCCTTTTTGCTCCTATTTCCTCCAGCTTCTCCTGTCATTCTAGTCTAGATTTTGAACCTCATTTTCAGGATTCAAAATTATTTTTGTCCAAAACCATACCTCAACTCTCATTCCCCCACTCTTTCTTTTTCATACTCCTTCAAAGTCTCCTTTAGAGGAATCATGTATAAGTCCTAACACCAGTGATTTGGTGTCTGCTCTTTTACAGAAATAAGCTCTTTGCCTGAAACATCCTTACACTTACTTATAAACTGTGTATACCTTTTTCTCTCTTCCTACATGAATCTAGGCCTATTTTTCTTTTCCTTTCTGCTCTCCTCTCTGTTGCAGGGCAAGCTGTTCAGCAGAAATGTTATGTTTAAAGTCTGTTTCTTTGAAACATGTTTTTATAGCATACTATGGCACATGCAATATCAAAAATTAAAAAGTTTGGAGACAGTAGGATTAAAGTGATAAACTAAATCATAGAGAGAATAAAATGAAGTGACTGCTGGCTTTTGCAGAATCATCTTGAAACTGAAGACTTGACATTTCAGAGCATTTGATGTTACAGTACACTCCTAGTTCAAAATAGTCTTGTGGATTCAGTTGCAGATACAAATGCTTGAAAGATCTGCAAATCTGGTTTCCAGAGCCTACTCAAATACCCAGAAAATGGAGAATGACAGTCAATGAGTCTCTGAAAAGGTGGCACCCCGCACCACATGGGATTATCATATCAGACAAAGAACACAAACTCTCATCCTAAAACCTCTCTCCTGGTTCTCTACACACCTTTCTTCATCTGCTGTAGGTAGCAGGGATCTTACTGTACAGCCCTTGAGTGTCTCAAGAACATATTCATCCTGTGAACCAAACATGTCAAGTTGTGTGGAGTATCTTGTTTCTTTAAAAAACAGGTGTTGAAAGCTAGTGGAAAATGTATTCATGTGGTATCACAACAACAGGAACAAAAATCATTGTCAGTGGTGAACCACGTCTCCCCTGACCGGTCTTATGATACTGTAGTGGAACAACCGATAATGGCAGCAGGTTGCTATCTTCTGAACAAACCCAGCATCAACAGTGACAAGTCCCAAACTCATCAGTCTTACCTGCTGGCAGCAACAGAACAGTGATACTTGGACATGTGGGATGCCATTCCTGACACTGAAGGAAAATGGTCCATAGCACCTTGTTCCTGTTTCCCCTGCTCCCACTGTTAGCATGGCCTGCCCAGAGTCTTCCTCTCCTAGTACCCCCCACCTCTTTGCACCCCACTATCCAGCAGCACTCCAACACCCCTGCTCAACACCAGAGCTTTTCCCTTAGCCCCCACCCCAGGTGCGACCCCTTCTTTCCCAGTCCCTTCTTCTACCCCTCAGGCAAAATTTTAACCCAATCTCCAGCAAATTCTCACCTCCAAAAGCCTTCCTCATATCGTCCCCAGGCAGTTTGCCCAGCAAATCCTGTTTTCCAGCTTCCCAAATACCCATCAGATCTCACCCTGATTCTGCTGTTCAGTCTTGCCCATGCACAAGCCAGCTCTTTGCTGGCTCCCCCTGCCAGACTCCTCCCTTCATCTCCTCAGTCAGCCTCACAGCCCTCCCTCTGACAACCACACTTCCGAGCCCAGCTCATCAGAGCCGTCTCTCCGAATTCCAAGATTCCCACGCAGCCCCACTGCTTCTCTCATCAGTTCTGTACTCCGTTCCAGGCTCTGCACTTCAGCTTCTATAGTTATTTTAGTATCTCCCAAACTAAACTGACACATTTTCCTTTTCTTTCCCTCCCACATCAATTTTCACACTAGTCACTGAGCACAATTTTTTCCTCCTGGTTTTGTTCCTTGAATCTATTTTGCCAGCAGATCCCCAACAATTTCTCCCTAGACGTCTTGCTCATGTTTGCCTTGTTCTTGAGAATGGATGGTTTACATTCCTGTGCAACCTCTGTCCAAAACAGGTTCCACTGAGAATGTACAAGAGGAACCTCTTTTTCAAATGTTTACTTCAAAGCTTGTAATGTACCTGACCTTCTTAGAGGAAAGGTCACCAAAATAATTTAAGATGAGAAAAAAGAGCACAGATCAACTGTATAAAAACCTATAAACTATTTTTGCGCAAAGGATTTTAAAAAAATCCTGAGGCAGATATCTAACCAGAAAAATTTCTGCTGAAATGCTTGAAATTTGACAAAATCCTATGTAGCTGCAAACTGTATTGAAATTAGAAGAGTCAAGATGCATACAAACCTCAACAAAGCCAAAAAGTGAAGGAAAGCCTTTTGTCATTTCATGACAGGCATCAGAATCCCCGTAACATCAACTTCTTAAATGAGGAAAGCCATAGCATAGAATAATAGACTGCCAAAAAAGTCCTCTCTAAATTCATTTCATGATGGTGTGATTTCAAAAGCTAAACAATATCTCAGTTTATTCCTTGAAATACTTAATGGCCATTTCTAAATATATAAACAAATAAAAAGCCCAACCAACTCTGAAAAAGAAATCTCTCTTTGCAGAGATTCACCTACACTTACAAAATCATGGTAACATGAAAAGCCACTAACAATACAATTTTAGTCACCAGTCAGACAGCCTCAGTGGAGATTTTCCATGCCTCTAAGTGATGGTAAATAAACAACAAAGACTCAGACAAAGAAAGGTCAGTCCAGAGAGACATATCATTTTAATTTTATGCCTAGGTATGCAAAGGAAGTAGAGGAAAGATTTTGTCTTCTCCTTACCTGAACTTCAAGGCTGGGCAAAGTGTTCCTGTATCCGCACAGAAGCTTTCACAAGAGAGCATCTGAAACACTCTGCACACATAGTGTTTTTCTCTGTTTTGATTAAATGACCAGCTAAAAGTTGCCAGTGTTTCCCTGTGAATGTTTAGGTGAGCATCTCCATTACAAAGCAAAGTGCTGTCTGTCTCTAGGTAAAAGGAGCAGCATTTAACCACTCCCTGTGTAGGGTCTACAGCAGCTGTTAGAGCCTGCCAAGTGCTTCAAGAGCAGCCTGCCAAGAGGCTGCCTGCTAAGCAACCAAGAAAAGGGATGGTTGGGAATATGAGGGCAAAGGTAATTTGGTTGAGAGTAACTGTGTTGTGACAATACGCATTGTTTTTGTTGAAGAACAAGAGGCAACGCCAATTCTAACCCAACGGGCTCTATACAAGAAGACTCCAACAAACCCTGGGAACTGGAAGAGAAGTTCTCATGGGAAACATGGCTAAAGCAGAAGGAATTCAGTAGAGTTGGCACTTCCTTAAAGAAATTATATTTAGGGTACAAACACAAACAATCCTACACTGCAGGAGGATAGGAAGTATAGTCAGAGTTCAGCTTGGCTACTTGGCTAAGCAGCATGGTCTTCAATGACCTGAAACACAAGAAGGAAATGTACAGAAAGTGGAAACCAGGTCAAACTCCTAAGGACAAGTATGAAAGAATTGCTTTAGATGCTGAAACAAAGTTAAAAAGGATAAAGAACAAATTTAACTGCAAAAAGCAATGGATATAAGAGGTAGCAAGAAAACCAGTCTGGAAGGAAAAGAAAAACGTAGTGATAGTTCGCTCATGGAAAGATGATATACATTTTCCATAATTCTTCATAAAACAGTGAACTGTAATTACATGAGTAATAACTAAACTCAGTAAGAAAGAATCTATCTAAAACAGGAAGAGAACAGGACCGAAAATAATTTGAAAATACTGAATTTCACCTCATCCTCAAGTACACCACTACAGCATGTCTTCAGGAGAGCTCTCTAGGGATTATTGGTGCACTAAATGTGCCTGGACTGAGATAGGGACCTACACCCCTGCACAGATACAGATGGCTACTTCACAGGCTGCTAAAGAGGTGAAATGAACGCTATACATAGTGATACCTGAGCCTGAGGAAGTGCATGTTAAGATACCTTGGGAATGGAGAGAAACAAGATCAAATCTGTTAGCTTAATTTGAAAGCTTTCAGAAGTTGTGTGAGAAATGTGTAAAGTAGAGAACACAGTGCTCACCTTTATAAAGTCAAGAAATGAAGAAGAGATCCACTCTGGACAAATATTAGAATAAATGAAAATATAGATTATTCATAAACGGTTGGAGATAGTTAAGGTATATTGGTTTGTAGGTTTTGGCATGTTGGTTTTAATTTCTGTGATGTGGCAACAAAGTCTTACAAATAGAAAAGCAGTAGGTCACATAACATGTTTTAATTTTAACAATGTTATTGACATTATAACATTGACTCATAACATTTTCAAAAGTATATGAAAGTGAAACTATTTCTGGAAGAGTGAAAAACTATCTGGGTGGGGGAAACAAACAAAGAAAACAAAACCAAGCAAACAAAACCAACACCAAAATCACAGCTGAAGACTAGGTTTTAATCCTTCATTACCAAACTCAAAAAACATAATCAGTGAGATTCTAGCTGGACCTGTTCTGGGCCAAGTAATGGCCCAGGTCACTAATGATTTGGAAAAAGGACCTATCCTTCAACTGTGTAAATAATAATAAGCCCATGTGAACAGTAAACTCATTCCATGATACATCAAACTTAGAATGCTTTTGACAAAAAGGATAAATTATCTGTAGGAGAAAACACATTGCAATGCACTTGTGTTTACAAGCGTGAGGTTCTAAGGGGGAATAATAGTTCATAGAAATGTGGCAGCCATTCTGCCAAAAAAGGGATAAAAGAGGTAGGAGTCAGTCACAAGCTATTCACGAACAAGTAGTGTTACATCATATCAAGAATGGAAACTGCATATTAGGAAGAGAAACTGCTTTGATTGTACATTTGGTTGATACATTAAGGAATACCTCCTATTACATTTCTGTCTAGCACAGCAACCGATAACACTGTGTCCTGTTCAAGCAAAACTGTTCCAAGAGAAGGCAGAACAACCGGAAAGAGTCCAGAGAAAATCAGAGAATATGGTCAGTAGTCTGGGGAAAAAAGAAAAGCCACAAGCAAGAAAGATTGAAAGTATCAGGGTCACTCAATTTGAAGAACAGAGGGGCAAGTGAACACATGAAAACTATCACCTACATGAATTACCTCTAGGGAGGTAAGGAGGGATTACCTTTTTTATCTGCAGCGGATTAAGTGACAGGTTCAAATTATGACACTTTTATATATGCTATCTATAAAGAAAATCTTATTAGCAATAAAGACAAGTAGATACTTTTTCATTTCTGAGGTACAGTTGATTCCCTTTTGGAGCTTCAGAACGCACAGGATGAAGTCTTGAGGTCTTATCCAAACTCTTTTTCTGTAAGTCTGTGGTTCATCCTGTTGTATAATTTAGAAGGCCCAACTTACCTCTCTAGAAAAACTACATTTATCAAAGTTTTCATGCTAAGTTATACAACCCCAGACTGTTATTTCAATATAGCAGCTCCGAACCAATGAAGTCTTATGGGGCTTAACACATTCCAGATTGGCCTGATGTCACTTTCTTTTCTTACTGTAAATTCCATTAGCTCTCATAAGAAATGTGAAGAGTTTTGGCAAAAGGACTGCTTTCTTCCAGAGAGTAGTGTATCTGATATTTGATGGTTGTACACTGCTATTTCAAATGCCAGAAGTGTGTTCTTTCCTCAGGATTCCAATGGAGTCTGCTAGAGAAATCTTCTTATCTGCTGAAGCCTGCCCTTTTGGTGAGCTACTCCACAAACTGGTAATAAGACACAGAGCTCATTTGCCTCAGGGGGCACTCATTATGATGAGAGATGAAAGACACTGAACTGAGTGGAATGAGATGTGGGCAGAAAGTATGGAGAGATACTTTGTTAGAGGGCTGCAGAATCACGTTGCTTCATCTAAGATTTTTTTTCACGTGCTCGTTCTTTGTATTAATCAAACTTCAAGATCACATGAGTGTAATAAAGTATTCTCACTTGGCAGAAAGATTAAATTCCTTTTGCCTGCCTTCCACCAAAGACCCAATTCTGACAATGTACAGATATTCTTGGTGAAAGAACTCTATCATATGGATGACCAGCTCAAAGAAAATCTGATAGAGGGATGTTTGTAGTACTAGTGCATTACAGAAGTTCCAAGGACACATGACTCCATTGCCAGGAAATACCAGTCTTGGTCATTACCTGTATTGCCTCTGCAATTCACTTACGCAGACATGTTCAGGTGATTTTGTACAGAAAAAATCTCCTTGAAGCAATTTTAAACTTGCAGAAAAATTACATTTTTTCACATTCTATAAACTGTTTGAACCAGGAAAAATCCATTTGATACTCCTTCCTGGCTTCCTGAATTTCTATTGAACACTGCATTTGTCTAAAATACACAATCTGTTTCTGTGAAACTGTGAACTGTTTCTGTGAAAGATATTTTTCAAACTCAGAGTAATATCCAGAACAGCATGAAATTCATGCTTACCTTATATAGAATACTGGAGGAATCATACAACAATTTTTTTTTTCATAAATTCACTAGCCGATGATTTTTCTCTGGGTAAACTTCAGATTTTGCTGAAGTAAACTTCAGGTGAGGGCTAGGTATTTCACCTCAAATAAGGCTGAGAAGAAAAGAAGTAAACGACATCATTCATTTATACTATCAGAGTTTAAGAACTTTATAAAAACAGGGAGAAACTTTACATCTAAAACCAGTGTTTGTATCCCTGTTTGGGCAACTATAACCACATCAATCTTAATCCACAAGGCAACATCAGTGACTGAGTTCCAAAGGTAAATACCAATAGCTTCTGAGCCCATTTTCCATTGAAAACAGGATGTAATAAAAAGTTTAATAAACTTAATAAACAAAATCCAAAGGACCAAGTTGCAGTAGATGAAGCAATGGTTATCATGAGGGAAAGGTCCTGTTCCCTTGAAGATAAAAGATGTCAATGACTTTTTTTTATGTGAGACAGACTTTTTTGACAGTGTGGAATTATTTTATAACACCAGTGTTCTTATACAGCTTCAAATACGAGAGATGCTAATTTAAACCATGTTAGCTAGTAGCAACACTGTCCAAAACTAAGTAATAAGTAAGATAAACATCCATTTTCTTGCAACTTCTATTCTTCCAGAAGGACAGAAGCAATAACACCATCTGGATTTCAGAGAACGAATGTAGCCTTAGAAAAGCAGTTCTGCATGAAGCTTTGCAATGAAACTCTCTGGAAAGATCACCATTTTTAAAATTATTGTCTCTTCACCACATTTTCTTCCCCCTCAGATCCTACTTCAGCCTGAACCTAGTAATACAAATAAAACATGTCTTTTAATGGCCCTTTTAAGAGTTATTTAAGAAACAGGACACGGTATCATGTTGTGTAACCATAGTATGGGTTGTGCAAATGCGGCTAAGCATGCCTATGCCCAACTGTGAGCCAGGGTTCACAGCTATGGGAGAGCAGAATGAGGAATGTCTGCATGAACGAGGAAGGAAGATGGCAGAAACACTTTGTACAGTCACAACTCAGCAGCACTTTTAGAGCTGTCTCTTGCTTTGCCCACTCAGGCATGACTAAAGGTATAAAGCATGTCTCTGTTACACATTTACCTGCTTACTCAGAAAATTTGCCAATACCATTCACAAGAATTTCTAACTAGTGAAGCACTCTTAGTATACGTGAAGCCTAAAGGGGAAAAATCCCCCCAAGGTGATCCTTCATTTCAGTTTTCTTTGTTTCAAATTTAGAACGATTAGTATCTTTTAAAAGGTCAACATTTTAAAAAATTTAACCAGAGTGTGAAACAGAAAAAATAGAAGAAGCTACTAATTAGTTTGTATTGGCAATTGGCAACTCCCATTCAAATGCTGCAAGAGCTGAAAAACAAAAGCAGGTTACTGCTTCCAAAACAGTGTAGTAGAACTCATCCTGAAGGTAAAAGGGCCCAGAAGTTTAGGATTTTTATTGTGGAAAGATTTCCCAAGCAGCTTTAGATTTTGACATATAAGAATCCAAAAGGAAAAAGTATTCTGGAAATAATCTCAAAACCAAAATGACAGTAAAAGAAACTCTTGCGCACTTTTGTATTTTCTGTATGTTTTCATAAGTAAGAGTCCTTGCACTAGTATAAAAATAGGCTCATACTTCACATTTTCAGATAAAAAAATTCGGAAATTTGAAAGGGTAAAAAATCTCTTGCCTTAAGAAGCTTATATAGGGTTTTGAGGCCAAAAGTTTAAGATATCAAAGAAGAAACTGAAAAGGTTAGATAAGATTGTTTCCTGGCTTTCAATTGAAGCAGACAGAACAAAAATAGAGAAAACGTAGAATGTAATAACTCATGAAGTTCAAATTACTCTATAAAAATATCAGCATTTCCTCTTTAAACTACTACTTTAAATCTATTATGTAAAAAATATGTATTTTTATCTGATTTGTGTATCTCCTTTATGTGGATAGTTACACATAGTATTTCCCAGGTAATAGGAGTTAATCCTGGATATCTAGGTTAAATTCTGCACTTTTTTTCCCCCTGCAATTAAGGCAGCATAACAAAAAGCTAATAAACCACATGAAAGCATTAACAACTGCAAAATTATTTCTGCATCGGAAGAGATCAGTTTAAAAACCAATTGCCCTTGACATCACTAAACCTAAAGTCAGAAATCAGTATCTTCTAAAACACAAACAGGAAATACAGAAGTTTTAATTTACTAACAAAACATCCAGAAGATTAAAAAAAAAAAAAGCCTACTAAAATTCTAAAATGAATAGATTAAAAAAATAAGTACCTCTACAACATTTTCTGTCTCTGGAGCTTCCTGTCTGGATATGGCTTTGTGTGACTCTGGCTGAGTTCACTGCTTTCTGTTTACTTAAAGCCTTAGCTCAAATAAAAAGAAGGTGTATCCTTGAATACTATACGGACAGCATGACACATTGTGGGCTTTCTCCAGCAAGCAAGTTTGAATTTTTTCTTAGCAATATTAGACCTCTGAAAAAATGGAAGAAAATATTTAGGCTGAATGACCTTTACCTTTATTTTTAAAATTTCCTTGACTATAAACATTTTCCTCCATTCATGCCCTGTCCCTGCACTATGTAATCTTTCAATTTCTACTTCCAAAAATGTCTGGCACAAACCTCATGGAAGTCTGTCTGAGATGTTTCAGACACTGATGTCAAATACATTGATTTCTACCTATTCCGGAGTGGTATGCAATCATTTCACTTCTAGCCTGCCTGGGTGCCAAGAGCAGCTTGGTGACCTAAGAATGGACAAAAGTGCATATGTGAAGTATTTAAAGGGATGGAAGTGTATACATTGGATTCAACCTGAGACTGACATTGATAGAAGGATTGAAGAAGATGGAAAAAGGAATTGAATACTTGAATGTATGAGGCAATAATTTTCATTTATTACTTTTTAGGAGAACCATATCTAGAGAAGAATCAGAATATAATTTTTCTTGTTTGCTTGTGTAACAGAAGCACAATCCCCACTCAGGAGGCCGAAAATACAAAGGAGTACTGCTGATAGAAAAAACTAACCTTGACGGACTGTGCTCATTATTTGAGAGGCTAAGCAGAAGCTTCCACCATTTCACCAAGAATTACTTTGGTATTAGATAAATAAGCGGGGTTTTCTTCCTTTATCTTACTCTCATTTTTACTATAAGTGTGAGGCAACGTTTGTTTTACAGGAAAGGAATAAGCAGATCATGTTTGCAGATGTGAGGGAGATACGCAAATGCTGATATTTTGACAGAGTAATATGGTGGAAACTGAAGAGAATCTTTTTGTGTCAGTCTTTTAAAACAGCTCTTGGGTAGAGCTTTTTTTTATTTACTTCTCTTTCTACCTGGGGTAGAAAAGCAAAAGGTATTGTGAAGGAAAAGCGTGCCCATGTTTTTGGTTGTGTTGCCTTGTGTTACAACATCCCACAGCTCCTCCAAAGCTGGAAAGTCCAGCTTGCCACTGACTTAAGAGCGTTTCTAGAAAGATATAAAGTGTCCCAATATGGATGTAGTATCATGAGGACCCATGCCCAGAACAATATTGATACCCTGCTGGTTCACATCATGGATGTACGAGAGCTTAGCAGAGTTACTGCAAGCTTTACTTTGGGAAAAACATTCCTAGATCTAATGGGGAAAGAGACTCTGGTTATCTAGGCTAGGCTATTCTAGAACTCATGACTGATTTAATTACTGCTTGAAATGAAATACATAGGTTTGGGCTAAAACACTTCTCCAAAAAGCACCCAACTTTCATTAAGATGTTTTTAATGATAAGGAAACCATCCTCTGTTCTTCTGTCTTAACTCACTACCACTTGAGTCTTCCCTAAAAAAAAATTTCACCTTTTTCCCAGTACTCGACATAAACACATTTCAGGTATTTTGGTTATTCTTATGACCCTCCCCAGTTTTCAATATCATCCACAAAGTACAAACAGAAGTACGGGAGCTGGTGCCAGGAAAGAGCATATGCCAGTATCACAGAGAAAACTTTCAGTTTCATTTATCAGTATTTGAAATGCAGTATTTTCCCAGAATATAACACAGTGGAGCCTAAAGAGCTGGATTCATGCTCTCTTGTCATATGATAGCTTGTAGCAGGCATTAATCATGATGCTCTTTTATCCTTTGTCTTTTAAAACAGTGACCTGCAACATCGTACACTTGATCTTGCCTTGAAAAAATCAAATAAACTTAGTTTTAATTGCAAAAAGTAACAAGTGAAAATCAAACTTGAACATTTTCAATCTGAACAACTAAATTTTGGAAAGATTATAAGAAAGAAATTCTTAAAATACTAAAAATTGTACAACTTTAAAGTAGGAGTATCTGTATGCCCTTTACCTCCGTACATGGATAAACATTAACATACTCACATGGTTGTTCAGAAGCATAATAATATCAGTTACATGCAAACCACTGTATTATTTGTCCCAAGTAAACTGACGAAAATGGGTGATACATATTTAAATCTCCTGGAGATAAATTTCTAAGTGCAGGTGTGTCTCAAACAAACATTTGGCAGGGAAAAATCTTGGTCTCAGTTAAACAGGGTGATCCTCAGCACTTGATCTAGGGATAAGATTTCCCATTTAAAAATAAAATTACAAGAATACCTGTATATGTTACTGATATGTTTGAGTCTTGAGGCAAATAGTTGAAGTGACAGGGTTACCTAATAAAAGACCAGCAAGACCTCTGGAAGCAGATAGCAGGGGTAGTGATTGGGCTGCATTCTCTGCCTAAACTCTGATAATCTTTGGATGGTTGATATGCCAGCTGGCTTTTCCATAATTCAAAACTACTTAAATTAGATTATTTAAATAACCAATGCAAAATAAGATTTGTTCTCATTATTTTATGATCAAGCTCCTTCAAAAGTCTTGAAAAAACCCAAACCAAACAAACAAACCAAACAACGCGCACACAGAGAAAATCCCAAAACAAAACTGTTGATGCTGTGATCTGGATTTGGAAAAGAAACATTTTCTCTCCTGATGGAAGAAAGGAAGGAAAGTAACATACACTTGCTGCACATGAAAAAGCAATATTCAATAAGGAACATAGAAAGGAAAAGAGAATATGCATAGAAACCTCTATGGTTCTTCGGTTAATATGGCTCAGAAAAATAAAACTCATAATTAGACTGTTGTCCTTCACACATCAGTTATTAGCGGTGCTCTTCTCAGATCTTAATAACTGCAGTTTTACCTTGCTGTCATCACTATAATCAGAAATCTGACGTATTACTTCCACTGTCTACATCTCCTTTCAATCCTACATTTCAATCACACCACACTTCAATCGCTTGTCTGTATCTTGAAGACACAGTATGTCTTTGCTGTGTTCATTAGAAGCGCAAATCTCTCAGCTGCAAGATATCCAGACTGGTACTGGTTCTTCTGGAGTTGAAGAAAATTAGATCAGTAGCATTCCTCTTAACTAGATCATTTATTTTATCAAAGGTATTCAGGTCATTACAGCACAATCTACCCTTGAAAAATTTCATTTTCCATTTTATTGTCCTGCTTGAATTACTTCCTTCCTTTAAAATCTGTTCTAAAGCCATGCACACTGTTGAGTCACATTAATGACCCTATTGTTGCCTGGATCAGTTTTACTGCCACTCCTGGTACTTCTTTGTACCTAGTCCTAAATAAAAAGTCTACTAGAAGAGTAATGGATAGTGCAGTGAAATGCATAATCTGAAGAAATCCAGAGCTGCAGCAAATTGAGCATGGCCCATTCCCCATAAACACTAAAAGAATTTGCATGCTAGGTTATGGGTATCTAACAATCATGCTAATAAGCAAACTAGAGTTTTTCAAAGGCTTATTTGATCAAAGTGAACTGTTTCCCTTAATGAAAAAAAGTCGAATCATTCTCCAAAGCCTTGACAGTACTACATCTGTTCAAAGAAAATGCACAATAACTTTATTTTCAATGTGGGCAAAATGCCTGCATTGTCCAGACTCACACACAAAACACTTGGAGTGTTTTGGCTGGCCTGAAAAGAAAAAAATAACACATTCTTTCTTCTCATTTGAACTATTCAGTATAATCTTGATGATTTAATTTCTCATTTGCTGCTTTATTGCTCTTCAAAACAATTTGATGTGTTGATCAACTCAGTGACGAACTCTTTTAGGTGTAATATGCCTATACCCAAAGTTCTTCCATTCCCAGGATACACATACTAGAGGAAGTGCTATATGCACTTGACCAATTAGGGATATTCCTCCTTACACAGAATTTGAATTTAGTCCTCTTTAACATAAGCTAAAATATTTTAATATGTTACCAAAGTGGAAGAAAAGGCATTTTTTCTTTAGAGTCTCAAGAAAGAGGCAGAAGAGGGTAGATTTGAAGATCTTAAGGCATGAGATCTTCAAGTACTAACAGATGAACAGCACCAAAGACACCTGCCTTGGCAGGTATAGGTAAAAATCTCCTAATTAGAGTTTTATTTTTCTGGAAGAATTAACCCTCTGGACAATGGGCTATTACAATCTCTGTGGCCTATTTTCTCCTTTTCTGTGTGCCGGCAGAAACTAAAACAGCATCAGCAACCAATGGATACATTGAAAGTCAGAGATTTTCAAAAGAAATTTTGCAAAATGTTTTGCTTCCTTACTTACACATAACCTGTACGTGTTAATTTGCATGCAGATATATAAGCATATTGTTCATGCCTGGATAGAGCGAGCTTAGTAAAATTATATCCTGAACTGGAACTTCCCCTGAACATCAGAAATTCACATCTGATTTCTGTTTCTGCCTTTATGCATATTTATATCATGATCATACACTCAGCTATGACTCTGCTTTCCCTGTGCTTCTTAATATATACTTTCCAGCATCCATTTGACAAACTCTTTGTAGGTAAATAGCAATTCACTATATTTAAGGTTCCCCTAGGATATTCTTAATGCCATTGCATTATAGGAATGTCTCTAGGTTTAAGTAAGGTATCCAAAACCTCTTTCCTGAAAGAAATCATACATTTGAGAGTAGCAAACAAACAGGTAGAGCAAGAAAGAGTGCCAAACATACATCAGGAAGAATCAGGTAAGCTACTCCTTTGTTACAGTTTGTTTCAGAGAAAACACCAAGAATTACAAGTTTCAAGAAGTTCTTTATTAAATCTTTACAGGCTAGGCCAACTTTATCAAATCCATATTTCATTCACTTTTAAATCACTTTTAAATCACTTTTAAATCACTTTTGAAAAGAGAACTGTAAGCCTCCACATGGGGTCATTCAGTAAAACCCTTGTTTTACATTATAACACTTTTTAAAGAATTATGAGCTTTTCATGTCTACTTGCAATTAGGAAGATATAAATTTGTTCCTGTACCTTTTTCTGTTAGTTTTTATGTGTACGTAGGTGTGTTCCAATTCTTTTTCATATAGTTCAGTTATACTTTCCATTTCTAAATGAAACATTGCACCTATTTTTTATTTCTTTACTCTTTCTCTTGTGGACATGGCACAAGGACCATCCTGCTAATTAAAGAAGAGTTTCATGTTGAGTCATCTTTACTGTTTTTATTCTATTGTCTAAATTCTGAGATTCAGTAGTCAGAAATTTCAAGTTGAAAAAATAAGCTAAATAAACCATAAGAAATTGAAGATACAATTACCTTAGGGAATTAGCAATATAATATTGGAGTGTCTCCCTACAGGTTCTCAGGTCAAAAAGCACTCTGAGCAATCAATGAGGAGCTGTATTATTTTCAGAGCCAGAAGTCTTCTTACAGCAGAGTCCTGATTTAGGTCAGAGCACACAGATTACTTGTTAAATTCCACCAGCATATACCAATGTATGCAGAGCCACTTTAAAGTTTGTCAGAGTAGTCTTGCAATAATTCAACACTTTACCTTCGTTCAAAATGTAGAGTTTTCAGTAGCTTAGTTTAAAAGTGAGGCATGTTTCACATTAATGTATTTCACTCTTTGGATTCTTTTATCATGTTTCTCAAGACTATTCATGGAAGTGTTTAAAGAATGCACAATGGGTTATGATTCCCATATGGGGTTGGTCATCTTTGGCACAAGTATTTTCCTGTTCCTTCCACAAATCGCTCTGGTGTACCTGAAAGACATTCATGTCCACATGGAGCTCTGTTTAGTTTCCTTTAATCCCAAGTGCCAGATTGCATGCCCATGAGACGTCACTGTTTTGCTGAACCATTCCTATTGCTCATTGTTGGACATTTCTACTAAAAGGATGACAAAGAAAGAAAGTTTGATTAAATTTCAGAGCTGGTCAATCTAAGAAGCCGATTTTTCCTCAATGATATTTTTCAGGATGAGTTCACTCTGAAAGCCTTCATTCTGGAAATATGTTGTACACTGGGTCTCATACCTAGAAATTTCATTATACTTCCTCTGGAATAGTAAGGTCACTTCTTGCTCTGCAATGGTACCTTTGATATTGGGGAATGTTGTATGTTATATTTCTGGGGCTTCTTTCTACACTCAATTTTCTCAGTCTAGATGAGCCAAGGGAACCACGTTCAATTGCAGAATAGGTTTATGTTTGGCAACTATGACACAAACTAACCAGGACTGAGATGAGATTCCAGTGTTACATTACTAGGATATACACTGAGGGGTTCCCATTACAATAATGAGAACCTGATATATTCCTGGACTGAAATGTTTGAAGTAGTAAGTTGCTTATTCTTCTTGGGGCTGAAAACTGATAAAAGTTCTGAAAATAGAATCTTAAGCCATTTTCCGAACAAAAGTAAAGACAGGATGTCCTGAGATTCTCCTGTGTTTAGTTCAATTCTGAACACAGCACTTCAGGAAAGACACTGTCAAACCAAAAAGGGCTCAGGAGAGAGGAGAAAATTATTAGACATCCAAAGACGATTTCCTTTGATAAAGAAATGTAAAAGTTGAAGTTGCTAGGATTAAAGAAGAGAAGACTGATATGAAATGTAACGGTCTTCAAGTAAAAGATACCTTTGCAAAGAAAAGAAAATAATAGCTTGTCTTTTGAAGGAATGAGAAACAATGTGTGTGTACTACAGTGAGAAACTTCAGTTAGGTATTAGAAATCAGTGATAATGTTGTTAAACTCAAGCAAGAAGCTAAGTAGGCTGCAGTTTCTCTGCCAGCTGGGGGTTTGGTGGCTGTTCTGCATGTCTCCCTTCCCTACTTTCCTGTGACTCTCACAAGGTGGTTTTCTTGGTTCTCATTGCTTCCCCTCCTGTAAGACCAGAGTTAATGAGACCCAACCCTCTGCATGAGAGGGTCAGTTCTGGTTTTCACTTTTGTGAGGGCCAGAGAGGGGGGTTTTTGCTGTTCTCAGCCCCTGCCTATACAGCCATGCAGTATAGCAGCTGCAGAGCTGCCCCTGGACCATCACTACCTCCTCTCACACAGATGATTTGTTCTGCCCTGGTAACCTGCAACAGGGACCAAAATTCTGTTCTGCTGTGAGAAGTCTATGCTCACACCCACACACATGCCAAGGTTGCTGCTTTTTCATGCTTGACCGTGAGTACCACACAATGAGCACATCAGTGGCCAGGGACAGACAAGAACAATGACTTTCTGCCTTGATGGAAGCAACTGCTAGAAGAGTGCTTCCAAAAGCCCAAAGCACACATATTAAGCTCTCAGAAAAAGAAATCTTTAGTTTTTCCCGGCTTTATGAGCATTTCTCAGTCAAGTCAGGGTCATGATTTAGTCAAAGATCACCTGTTCGCACGCTGAGATGATTATCTTGTCACATACCCCTACAGATGTGGATATACCACCAGATGTGTATTATGCAACAGGTGAAGAAAATGCATTTGTCAACTAGGCAGAAAACTTGGGACATGCAAGTTACAAATGCCAAGGAGAAAAGGGATAGATATTCTGTAATTGCCTTCAGACTCCACAGAAGGCTTAGTCTGAGCCCATTGTAGTGAAGTTATAATATGGAATAATGTGGTTTCTCTCGTTCTAAGAGATCAGACCACTCTGAAATTTTCTAGCCTCCAGAGCAAAGGGATAGTTGAAAGGTATGGATGCCATTCAATTCTTAAAGTTCAATCATCTATGACTCAACTGCAACAATTAAAATAGTGCTAGCACCAGTCGGTATAATAATTTTAGAAAGCTTCTGACAGTGCTCTACAAGCTGTGACAGAAATGTAGTAATCAAGAATGGGGCTGTCAGAAGTTAGTGCAATCTTTTGTTCCTTCGTTTTACTTATTTAGTACTGATATAGTGTAGGTGAGCAGTCCTTGGATTCTAGCCTGCAGACCATAATTCTTTATCTACCCACAAACTGGTTAATTCTTTTTCAAAACGAGTCTCCTCATTGTCTCAACTCTATCCACCTTTTTTTTCCCCTAAACAGAGACTTAAGTTTCCTGATAGTCTGTATGCTTCATTTGGAATATTGCATTCTCTGCTCAAATGCTGCCATTGTGCTGATAGGCAATAAGTCAAAGACTACATAATTTTAAAAAGGCCAGAGGTTCCTCTGGAAGTCTTCTGGTCCAATCCCCCACTCAGAGTGGGACAATCACTGATATCAAATCACGTCACCCACAGACTTTAAGCCTTGAAAAACTGAAGCATAAGAAGGTAGAAGGTCCCATAGGAGGGTACTTATACAGTGTCTGTGTTCATTCACTGGGAATGTTCCACTGAGATGTAGCAATGGTAAGCAGACAAAAGCCTTTGGACACTGTTCTGAATACAAAAATTTCTGTGCTCTAGTCTTTGTAATACAGCATAAGGATATTTGAAAACATGTGAGGTAAACAATCTCTTTGCTTATCTTTTGCAATACAGAATGAATGACAGTTTTCATTACCTGTGTGTTTATGATTGCTTTGACAAAATCCCAGAGCAATGTGGATCACTTAACACAAACCTGATGTGAACAAGGTGTATTAAGTAATACTAAACAATAGCTATCTTTTTCTCTGTTCCACAGTAAAGTTTTCACCCAAACAATTGCTCCAAATTAAGAACTAAAGCTTCATGAAGAGTCACAGTGGATGTTTCACTGCTAGTAGACATGTTAGCTGTGAAAATATCAGAGTGGGTTTGGGAATGAAATCAAAGATAGGGCTGTAACTTAGAGGGTTTGGAAAGCACTGTCAGCAAGTTTTCCCTGACGCTCAGAATGAGTTATCCCATTAAGAAGGGATTTAGTGAATACGCACTAGATTTAGGCAAGTTCAGGAAGGAATTGAGCCTAATGAACCATAAAATAGTTTGCGTTGGAAGGGATCTTTAAAAGTCATCAAGTTCAGCCCTCATGCAACGAGCAGGTACATTTTCAACTAGACCAGACTGGCCAGAACCTGATCAAATTATTTCTTTCTGATAACCCTAATACACAAGGAGAATAGTGCACTCACATACCATCTCTGCTAACAGTTGTACAGACCTTGGCTCCAGACCACCTCCACCTGTCCCTATATAAGAGGAAAGGTTTTTTTTCTGGAGACGCCTCCTCAGAAGATCCCTGTAATTTTCTTAGCAGCAGCATGGTTTTTATGTCTATTTCAGAGGCAAGAGGGTATCTGCATATCTGACTCTCATGCAACCTTTCTATAACCTCTTGCTGTATAGCTGAGAACAAACCGATGCATTAAATAAAACTGTATTTACATTGTGCAATGCCAGTATTACAGCCAGCTATGCTGACTGGTTTTCATATAGTGTGTCTTGATTCCTTTCTTCTGCTTTAGTAGTAAGAGTAAATTTGCCACCAGCTTTCTGATGGTATCTCAGTACAATAACATACAATATAGCCATTGTGCAACCTATTCTCAGATTCCACTGTGCATTTACAGATTTTTACATTTACTCAGATTTTTAATAACTTGGAAAGAGATTTGTATGAAGTTATCACCTGCCAAGAGTGATATGATTTTAAAACGTTAAGCAGTGCTTAAACTACATTGAAAATATACATTAACAGCTCAGGCCTGTCAGCATTTACTATATAAGTAAACCCTTCCTGCTGGCTTGTGCTAAGCGGCCCAGGTCATCTTTTGTGGCAGTTTGCTGCAACAGTGAGCCTACCCCTGCCTATGGAGTATCCGTTGACTAGTCTGCAGCTGATGTTTGTGGTTAAGGTGGACTTTCCTCATCAGTGCTTTGCCTGATTTTGGAAGGAGCGTGTCACTGTGACACCTAAGTCAGCTACAGCCTAACAGGAGGCTGCTTTGGACCGTACACTGCACCTCTAATGAGTGGATTACCAGGAAACTAATTAAGATGACTTACAGGGAGTTTTGCCATATGCACTGCTACATCCCCACTGGAGATATGGAGACAAACATCTGTGCAGGAAGAAATTAAGTATTTCTTGAAGCAGTAGGCCAGCTGTCCACAGGCAGTGCTCCGGATGGAATCTGGCAACGGTATAAAGAAACAGCCTTCAGAGGAGAAATGGAGATGCTCTGGGCAGGCCAATCTTACAGAAAAGGCAGACTAACATATTTTGGGCTATCATCTCAAAGCTGCCCTAAAAGCCAGCATATTTTAGGGATAAGGGACTGCAAGAATCCCTACCAAAAAGTGCAGAGAATGCTTCATCTTCCTATCAACAAAAGTTTCACAAAAGTAGTATTTTTTCCTCTGCCACACAAAAAACTCCACCCTTGGCAGAAGACTGGAAAAGGTGTGGAAGCACTGTGTAGTCTAATAAGCAACAAGTAATTGGGGAAGAAGAAAGTTTATGATTTTGTTTAAAGGTTATCTTCCAACACCAATAATTGAGTATCTCTTAATAAAACAGAATAGCATGGACTTATTCCCACAACTTACAAGAAAGCATTTTAAAGACTTGTCTTCAAGAACTGCTAGTTCTTTCTTCCTGTATCCTATTTTTGCTTACATTTTTGTAAAAGCAACAACATACTATAAGAAGGTAAAGAATTAGCCCTCTAGACACAACTCCTTGTTGGACAGAACCAAGAATGGCCTTCCAAAACTCTAATATTTCCCCACCCAAAGCAACACCTGAGCAATTTTTAGAAGTCCATCATTTCTACTCTGAAGCTCACAACAAGATCTGTAGGATTAGAATTTATTAGCATATATGCTGCTGAGAAGCATTCTGAATTTGGGGTGCATGCTGTGGTCTGGTGTATATAGCCCAGTATGAGTTACACCAGTTCTTGTAGCTGCCAGCATCAAGCTCTGCTATAAAGGACTTAGGGGCCTCGGCAAGAATAGATCCCATTTTGTCTCATTTTTCTCCTTGACATCACTACTGCAAGTATGCATGGATATCCAGATGTTCCTGCTACCATATCTACTCTTGGTAAAGGTGCCTTAGCATGCTTTTTTCACTCTTAGTTTCCCTGCCAGAAATCTCAGCAAAACTGAAGAGCTATTGCCAAAGGTACTTCTAAAGGAAGAAAAATGTTTATTTTGGCTTCAAGACTAGAAAGTGAATGTTTGGACTCCACAGAGCATGATAGCATGCTAATTACGGTATATGATATTAAGCACTGTCTCTATACTATCCTAGTCTGAGGCAACACAGCTAATAGAAACAAACTACTGTTGAGAATTTGAGTCATCATCAGATATTTAAGTGCCTAAATTCTTGGGAAACTCTGGGACAATAAGGTAAATCAGGCTAGACATTTCTGACTTTAATCCCTGCCCACTCTTTAAAATTACCTCCTTAAGACATCTAAAAACCAGGAAAAAAATTACAGGAAGCCTGATTAAGATTTCAGAGTCTCTTTGCAGGGATTTGACTGAATATTGGTTTGGGAAGGGAGATGACAAATACAGAAACAATGAGAGGAGAAATTCTGCACTAAATATAGGCACTCACACTCTAGGGAAAATCCTGAAGCAGTAAAACACTGTAAGTGCCTACTGAAAATGTATTAGCTGTGGAAAGTTACCTGAGAGTCTTCTTTGTATTCAGGAATGTAAGGCTCGTCTCTTCACTCACAGAACTAGGCAATCTTCATGTCTAGATCTTCTGCCAGTTTTTCTTCCTCCTACATGACTCTTAACTCTGGTATCTGCCTGGAGATCAAAAAGTGAGAAGTTCAGGTATCTTGCTCTTCTGAATGTGATACATGTTCAGAAATCACAGGTATTTTGTTTCTTCTGGTCTGGCTACTCCATAAAATCCCAGATTATGTGTAATAAAGAGAACAGATACATCATTGCAAAAGGTTTTGTACTGTAAATAAAACATTTGAACTGGTGGACAAAGATGGGTAAGAACTGACTAATGGATGGTGACTATTGTGTGTTTTTCTGATCATACAGGGCTTGGCACTTTATTTCTGGGAGAGTGAATCATAAAAGCAGTAGTTACATTACAAATGGGCCTTCTTTTTGCTGATTGCTATTACCAGTCAATCATTTCACCATGGTTTTCTACAAATAACCCGAGCTGGATCTTCTCGTATAAGACTGACTAAGGAGAGAGTTGGGGCTTTTTGCAGACACTAAAGCATTAGATTTAAAGCTTCCCTTTTTAATCTAGGGCATACTGGCTACTCTTTAAGGAAGAAAACAAGAAGTTTTCTTGTTAACAGAAGGAATAGAAGAATTTCAGGTAAAGCCATCTATCTTAGAGTCTTGGGAACCACCAGTAACCTATCACTTAAAAAAGTAGAAAGAAAAAAAATCTACATCTTTAAAATACAGTATAGGTACTTATTTTACAAATCAAGGCCTTTAACCTAAGATGGCCCAAAAGAGAGCTGAGAGGTGGGAGGGAGTTAAGAGACAGTCACACTACCAGCACAGGCTTGACCTCTGCTCTGCACTGTTGTGGCCTCACCTGCAGCCTGTGCGCAGTTTTGGGTACCACAATATAAGAAAGATATTAAGCTATTAGAGAGCATCCAAAGCAGGGCCATGGGGATGGTAAAGGGCCTGGAGGGGAAGGCATATGAGGAGTGACTGAGGTCACCTGGTCTGTTCAGCCTGGAGAAGAGAAGACTGAGGGGAGACCTCACTGCAGTCTGTAACTTCCTCCTGAGGGGGAGAGGCAGACACTGATCTCTTCTCTCTGGTGACAGTGACAAGACTGGAAGCAAGGGCCTAAAGTTGTGTCAGGGGAAGTTTAGTTTGGATATTAGGAAAAGATCTTTCCCCAGAGGGTGGTTGGGTACTGGAACAGGCTCCCCAGGGAAAAGGTCACAGCACCGAGCCTGACAGAGTTCAAGAAGTGTTTGGACAATACACTTGGGCACATGGTGTGAATCTTGGGGATGACCCTGTGCAGGGCCAGAAGTTGGACTCACTGATCATTGTGGGTCCCTTCCAACTCAGAATACTCTGTGATTCTATGATTTTACCTTCCACAGGCAGAACTGAGAGCATGAGGGAGCTGCGGGGTTCAGGTACCACAAAGCACACCCATGAGGCAAGGGTGTGACCTGGCTGGCATAAAAACAGAGTCACATTAAATGCACGACTCACCTGCTTGCATGTTGGCCACAGCACAGCTTTGCACTAGTGACTAGAGACTAAACCCACAGCCCTTCCTCAGGGCAGCATTCCTTGAATGAAGACTGCATGCATGGAGAAGTTCCTGCATCCAGGACAGAGAGCAGGATGGTGGCTGCTCCCACAGGGCTGGGCCCAAGGGGCTCCCCAGGGCAGCAGAGCCTGTCCCACCGACACAGACAACAGCTGGGTCTGCCTGACAGGACCAGGCTCATGGTCCTGGGCCAGGGCTGGCCAAAAGGCCAACCCCTAAGGCCGGGCTCAGCTCCATCATGGCCATGGGGACAGCCCATGCGAGAGCATAGGCCCAAGCACGGGTGGGGGCCCAGAGCGAGGTGCTCCACAGGCGCGGCTGAGCTGGAGGCCAGCGCCCGGCAGGGCAGGCAGAGGCTGAGGGCCTGGCTGGGCGTGCAGCGAGCCCCGGGCCTGTGGGGAGGCTCCGCCTGAGGCGGGCCCGAGCCCTGGCGCGGCACTGCTGTCCTGCAGGGGCCCGGAACGGGACATTGCTGCTCACAGCGAGCTGTGGGCCTGGGCCCCTGGCAGCCTTACAAAATATCAGTGCTAAGGTTCTTCTCTTTCTGCTTTTTGTACTCCCATAATTTTTGCAATCCTTTTTTGCACTATTTTCATTTGTTTGCTGCACTTTGTGAAAAACATTTTTAGTACAGTTCCTTCGACTCAGTCTTTTGATTGAGCTCATCAAGAGGATTTCGCTCACCTGTGGGAGCTGCAGCTTCCCTAAATCTATGGCTGAAAATAATCCTTGAGCTATTCTCTCGCTAGGTACCCACACTGGTGTTGGAGACAAACCACTCGTCCCCTCTAGGCCCTGGTGAACACCTGCTCCTTGGGGTTGCAGCAGTCTCCACAACACACTCCATGAAAGTTTTCCCTGTCCTTGCAGTGCTGCAGCCACAAGTGCATGGATGAGGCTTACAGGGCTTTGGTTTCCCATGAAATGCTCATGAGTCCTTGCTCTCTTGTGTGCATGTAGTTAATCATTTTTGAAAAGCAACCTTCCCACAAAACTTCATATCTGCTCTTGCAGCTTTAATCTCATTTGCCGAAGAAAGTAAGATAAATAGTGAATGGAAATAATCATACTTCTGTGCCATAACTGCATATTTTCTTTATATTAAGCTTCTAGCAGACCCTCAGTTAGCCCTCTGAAATATTCAGTTCGCAATTCAAGCTAAAATCTTTATTTTTTTGTTCCTTGTCTTGTTTGTTCAGTGCCCCACTCCCACTATTCTGCTGAAATATAGGCGAGTGTAACTAAGCCAGAAATAACATATGCACCAAGCTGCTACAATTAATCCACCAGTTAGACTAATAATAGTCTCATTTTAAACTCTGTTTTTCCTAATCTATTTTTTGTATAAAACATTGCACTTTTTAATCTATCACACCAAAACTTCTGCTCTGAATCAAAAACTTATAAGAAGGGTGTATTTTTAACAGAGTTAAAAGACTGTAGGGGTAAAAATGAAGCTTAGGGCAGAATGAAGAACCGACAGAAATCTGGTACATCTTGCACTGCCGCACATCAACAGCTGATCTGGGTTGATCATGCCAGTTTAGGAAAGGAACAATTATCTTTACAACCCTCTCTTCCATAAGAAAAAAAGATTACACAAGGCATTTTCAAATGTCATTTAATGATTTCCAAAACAGCTTCACGGCATTTGCTCTCTACAATGATTGGCTCAACTCCTGTTCCTCAAGATTTCAAATTTTAACAGCCTGTCCTGTACTGCAACTTAGAAACTCCTAATTCTCTTCCCCCCCTTCCCCTTTTTATGCAATAATTCAAATGGTCACTGTTGCTTTTATACACCTGATATTGTTCAATAATAATTTTGCACCTACCTGATGAAAATTTAGGAAAGCCTCTAGTGTTTCCAACTTGTTTGCCACTGTCTCAAGTCTGCTTTTTTCTAGACCATTCTCAGTTTCATTTTTGCTTGTGCAACTAACAGATCACAAGATTCACATTTTTAATATTACCCATTATATTGTAAGGAAGTTCAGTTCTCAAATTTTTATTGAAAACTACCTAATTTCAAATATTTTTAGCCATGCCAATTAAAAGTTTGGGCTTAGCTCTCCAGTTTTAAAATGTTTGTACTTTTACTTCCATGGGAATATTGGAATATGAATACTCTACACACAATGGAAAATGGGTATAGTTTTATCCTTTTGCAAAACATTTGAACTTGTGCTAATCACATTGGGTACTACTCATAGACAATTATCACATTTAGCATGGCATCACAAACATACCAGAAATTACTTACAGCTTTTTTTAAATTACCTTAAATATTTACTACTTGAATTGAACTATTTCTGTGAATTGCAAAAATAATCCAAACTGTAAGAGAACTTCAAGTATATGCAAGAAAATTGAGACCATTTTTCAGCTGCAAATCTAAAGTTTCTGGAATTATCTGTGCAAATTTTTCTTGAGTATTTCTGGGGTTTTTTTCACGTTTCCCATTCTTCAATATATTTCTAAATCTACATTCCTTTGAGGTTAACAGTATGCAATTTTAGCCATTTTTAGCTTGCACTAGTCCCCGGAGCTAAGCCTAAGCGAAGTTTTACGCCCTCATTTTCCATAATTACTACAGAATTAAGCCATTTAATAGACTTTTCTTTCCTGATTTATTTATCAAGTTCCTCTATGTTTCTGCTGGAGCACTAAAGAAGCACTTGTAGGTGTGTTGTTGGTTTTTGGCAGTACAGCTACATCTTGTATTACAGCAATTTCCTTCTCACAAGTTTTAAAATATTTCTACATTGATCATCCTGTCTGTAAATACAGGTCTGCCTAATGTCCACATTCTCCTAACAAGCCCTGGTACATCCACAATCATGGAATAAATATTTTCTTTTCTAAAACAATTGTAAGCTATTCATTTCCAAAATTGTATCTTTTCACCTAAATTATTTATGTCTGGGAAATTATTTCTGTGCAATATATTCTGAGTCATGTTTAACTAGAATACATTTGTCTCATTTTTTTTCTTAATGTACATTAATACCTCACTGCCTGATAAATATGATTAAGCTTTCAGCCTATAAGTAGATGTTGCAGTGTCTTGACATAGCTCTCCCTTTAATGCTTTCAAAATAATTATTTTGTGTTGCACAAAATCCATTTACTAAGTTTCTTGGTAAGCATTTTCAGTCCTTGTGTTTGGGCTCTGTGAAATAGTTTTGCTTATGAGAGTTGTACTGTCACTTAAGAAATGCTAGGAGCCACTTCAGCCTCTGCTGCATCCTTGTGCAGCCTCTGTGTGCTGCTCCCTATCAGTGTGTGCTGATTGCCTTTTACAGACTCCTCCTTGGACCTTTTAACCTTCATTCTCCTACGCTTGTTTGCATTGTTGCTGTTTCAGGCGTTTATTTAATATCATCCAGGACAGCATAAGCTTTTTGCCTTCCAACACTTGGAGCCTTATTGGTTTTATTTTGCATCCTGGTGCATTTGACTGTCATTTACTAAGTATAAATTGGGCAATTCTAATTCAATTTTCCTCAGTTGTGGATATTGATATCTTACTGCAAGATGGCCTTGCACTAGATAGCCTTTACTCATTTTTATTGTAAGGACTTTATTTCTTTCTGTCTGGAAATTCTGTGTTCTTTGGCACCCAACTGACTTTTCATAACTTGCCTTGTATTTTTGACAGATATCTAGCCTCTGAATCAACAACTTTTTTTAACAGCTGCTTTACTTCCACTCAGTGCTTGGGGTTAAACATGACTCACGCACAGGCACCTCCAATTTGCCTGCCACACTTCTGCAGGGTTTCAGGCACTCAGGGTGTTTGGCTTCCTTGTCTCGTATACACAAGCTCCTGTGCAGCTTCTTGACGTACTCTTTTTCCTACCCTGCTCCTGGCATAACTGCCTGTGTTTGGCTGCTAGTGAAGATGAAGCTTCTGGTACCGAGGAGTACTCTTCCCTGGTAGCTAGAAAGAAGTCAGAATTGGTGATAGAATCCAGAGGAGACCTCGATAAGACACCATCGCCTTCCCCAGCTGGGCACTTCTGTGTCTCGTTCCTCTTTTCCCAAGGTTTCCTCTTGGCAGGGGAGGCAGGAGGGCTTGGCAGTGGTGCAATGGTGGCAAGGTGATGAAGTAACTGTGTGAGCACGCTATGTGCTCACTGAATAGACAAAGCACTTTCCTCTGCAGGATTGCAAGATGAGCAGCATTCACCAGTGCCAGGTTTGTCCAGAGCAAACTGAGGCTAAGGTATTGAAGATCAAAACATTAACAAATCAGGCTGTCATAGCATTATAATGTTGAGATTTCAGCTTTTCCTGAGTGAAACTTAAATCTTTCTGTAGTATCATTTTCCTTCATTCTGCATCAAGTGCACCAGTTTCATTCTATTATCATGAGCCTGGACAGCTGACTTTTTATAATCCAAAAGGGTGGGTTTCTGTAGAGGACAGTCATAGTTTTCTTCATTCCTCAGTTTTCTGTGAAAGTCACATTCTGTGTGTCAGAACTATTCAGTCCTAACCTTAATCCACTTAATGTCTTCATTTAGACCATGAAGTGAAGCTGAAAGCATGTTCAGGCTTGGAGAGAGAGAGGGAAAGATATGATGAAACAGTCATTGTGTTATACCCATTGTTTGACCACTTGAGAATTGTATGACCTTTGAGTTTACTGAGAAATATGAATAAACATGGAAACATAGTGAGCCATTTCTCTTCTCTGAAAGCTAATTGTGTGTTCAGGTTTTTGGAAGAGACTTTTGTAACATTTGTTTTTGTCAAAGATAAAGGACAATTCCTCCTAGCTACCTGTACTCAGCTCCAGTGCACACATTGTGAAGTTTTTTCTGTCGAGCAGGAAAAGAAACAGCAACCCTAGTGAGCATAAATATTTGAGGACAGATTAGAATTTTCAGTCCCTATCATACATTCTTAAAATAAGCCTGACTTGGTTTTCTTCATGTTTTTCCAGGACACACAAGCAATTCTGCAGAACTAATCTAGATGGAACAGAAAGTTACATGCATTATGATGGGGAAAGAAGAGAGTTACCAGCAGTCCTGTGAGGACATGATGGACACAATTACAAGCAAAGGACCCAGGATAATGTGTATGAAGGGGAACACAAAATCAGCAAAATGGGGTTAAGCAAGGTCACCTTAATTGCTTACAAGCAATTGCGTGGGAGCAAGGAGTGCCTACAGGGCACCATGATGGGAAAACCCAGCCAGACACCAGTGTGCCCCTCAGGAGTGCCTGAACACTCAGGCATACAGCATGGGGAATAACCATGGGGAGCTAGAGATCTGCCTGCCATCACAGGCCATGATCTTTTTGGGATCACAGGGTCATGGTGGAATGGCTGTCACAGCTGGAGTGCTCCAAGAGAGGGATGCAAGCTCTTAGGAAGGACAGACTTAGAAGACGAGGAGGAGCTGCCCTTTGTGACAGAACAGCTTGTGTGCATGGAGCTTTGCCCGGGGTTGGATGATGAGCCAACTGAGGGCCTAGGATGTACTCCATAGTCCTGGGTAAGGAATCAGGAAAAAAGCATCATGAACTGTTTTACTGAGCACTGGAAGGGGTTGTCAGAGAGGCTGTGGAATCTCCATATCAAAAA
This sequence comes from Origma solitaria, assembly GCA_013397895.1. Classification (NCBI taxonomy): domain Eukaryota; kingdom Metazoa; phylum Chordata; class Aves; order Passeriformes; family Acanthizidae; genus Origma; species Origma solitaria. The sequence goes on from VZRL01001129.1 coordinate 286,119, forward strand.
AATGAGATATTAAAAAGCCACCTGATCATAGTCTTGGGCAACAAGTGACACTGCTTGAGCATGCAGGTTGGACCTTTCTTCTAGCCTCAACCATTCTATGATTTTATAATTATACAAAGACTGAAGACAAATTTTTACAAAGACTGGCTAATCCAAGGGGAGTCTTGGCTTTGGTGTAATAAAACAGTCAAAAGTCGGTAAATTACAAATTCTGTTGGTATGAGTCCTTTCAAACTGCCACTCTATAAAGTCTGGAGATAAAATGGGCAATGCTGCTTTTCTTCATTATAGGAGCAATCTCTGAGCTCTAATCATTAACAACTTCATGAAGATGTAACTGTTTCATAATGTTAATGGAAATATTAAAGCCCTACTGAAAAATAGCACCTGGAGTTTGAATGGACAGCACCATCCTCCAAGGCCACAGAATGCAACAGTTAGTGCATTGGAAAATGTCCTCTGCCCACACAAAGATGCCTATTCAGGATGCTGGAAATGGGCATGAACACAAAAGAAGCAATGTTTAGAGACAGAAGTTTTCATTCATGTCCTATGATTAGTGCAAGGAAGTACTGGTCTGAATACTTTTAGTAAGAGCAGTCAGACTCAAACATTGGAGTCACATAAAATACATTCACATAAAACATTTGCTTTGTTGATTCAGATGACAAATACATCAGTAAAAATTCTTGGGTGTTGAACAAAATAAAGAGATCAAGTCATTGTACCCTTTCTGTGATACAGATCTGACACTTTTTACAACAGTTCCTCTACAGGCTTTACCTCTACTGGTAAAATGTTAGCAAGGCTGGAAATATTTGTTTGCTTCAAACTGGATTATCACAAGCAGAGAAGAGATCAGTATCTTCAAAATTAACCTGTATGTTCATTACTTATTGGAGTGGTATTTGACAAATGAACTCACCTGGTTTACACTACCAGTTCTTCTTCATCATAAGATTTAGAGATTATACTTTCTTGTATCTCCCTTAAAAACATCCTGAGATTTGGGGGAAAAGGGAACATTTTAATCAGTTCGTCTCTGTACTTATTTACTCCTAAGAGGAAAAGAGAATGTGTGCTGCACATAATTTTAAAGTGGAAAAATGTGTGATATGGAGAGAAGACAAGATTATTTTAAAGCTATATAAGAAATTTTTTTAAAAAAGAAAATATTTCTTTATCCCATTTCTCATCAAAAATTAAATTTTCAAATATCCTTACAAAAATCTCAGACATGTTCGAAGATAGAGAAAATATGTGGGATGCAACACAATTACTATCTTTATGGTAGATAAGAAAATAAATATTCTGAAAACCCAGTGTATGGATATAAACTTTTCATTTGGAACACTTAAATAGCATTAAGACTTATAGTTTAGTTTCTTTTTCAAATACATTAAAAGAATAATAAAACTAAAAAATAGCACTCACAAATATTTGGGGAGACCAGTCCTGTTCAATACCTTTATCACTGACCTGAATAAGGCGATCTTGGGCACCCCCAGTCACTTTGCAAGCAATACCAAGTTGGGTGGGAGGGTTGATCTGCTGGAGGGCAGGAAGGCTCTGCAGGGGGATCTGGACAGGCTGGATTGGTGGGCTGAGGCCAATTGCATGAGGTTCAACAAGGCCCAGGGCCAGGTCCTGCACTTGGGTCACAACAACCCTATGAGACATTACAGGCTGGGGGAAGGAGGGCTGGAAAGCTGCTCAGCAGAAAAGGACCTATAAGTGCTGGTCAATAGTGGCTAAACATTATCCAATATGTGCCCAGGTGGTCAAGAAGGCCTGTGGCATCCTGACCTGTATCAAGAATAGTGTGGCCAGCAGGACCAGGGCAGTGATTGCCCCCCTGTACTCAGCACTGGTGAGGCCACACCTCAGGTGCTGTATCCCATTTTGGGCCCCTCACTACAAGAAAGGTATTGAAGTGCTGGAGCACATCCAGAGAAGGACAACAGAGCAGGGGAAAAAGGTCTAGAGAGTAAGTCCTATGAGAAGTGGCTGAGGAAGCTTGGAGTGTTTAGCCTGGAGTAAAGGAGGATCAGGCGTGACCTTATCACCCTCTACAACTTCCTGAAAGGAGGTAACAAGTGATAGGACAATGGAAATGGCCTCAAGTTGTGCCAGGGTAGATCAGGGTAGTAGTAGAAGAGGTTTCTTCACTGAAAGGGTAGTCAGACATTGGAACAGCATACCTAGGGAAATGATGAAATCACCATCCATGGAAGCATTCAAAAAACACATGAATGTGGCATTTAGGGACATGGTTTAGTGGTGAACATGTCAGTGCTGGGTTAACAGTTGGACTCCATCTTAGAGGGCTTTTCCAAACTAAGTGATTCTGTGATTATCTTACGTTGCTGCATTTGCACAGAACTGAGCTGCTTTAAGTGGTCGGTGATGGGTAACAACAATTCCATATTCTCTCCTCCGAGATGTACCCCACAGAGCATGCCTAATGCATGCTTGGCATCTTGTCCCAAGGCTCTCTGATGTCGTAGTGAATGTTACAGTGATCAGAGAAGGGGAACATGAGCTTCTAGCAAACAGTCGAACACTTGAGCTGGCAAAACTGCTTTCTTTTAGCCTTCAGCCCTTTATGTATAGACTGTGACAGTGGCTCCATAGGTTCTAAGGATCAGGAAATATTGATGGATTTGAAAAAGTTTCCTCTCTGCTTTACTTACCATGGTTTGTCACAGAGGATTAAGTCTTCTGCTTTTCCTCCCATATCTGCTCCTCAAAACATGTCTGTGTTTTATTCGCTCTGTGTTACCTTCTCTTCTGCATTTCAGCAACGTCCACTTAGCAAATTCACAAATAATCTCTTCTCCTGACCTTGTCTTAAAACAGAAAACTAAAGCAAAGGAAAGCTGCACCAGGTATTGACAAACTGAAGTGGCAGCTCAGCAACAGTGCTTTGCCAACTGGCAGGATGAAAATCCACATGGCAGTGAGTCTGTAGTGCTGTCCCAGCCTGGAACCTGATTTCCCTTTTAACAGCCTGTTGGAAAATTCCATCAGTGACTTGCAGCCCAAAATAGGACTGCAGGAGCTGGTGCTGCACTGGCACCTGCCACTAAATGTGAGTTTAACAACATAATGGGGAAAAAATCTCTGCTGCTCTCTCCTGCTGGATGGCTGTGGTGCACGGCCCAGGGAAGAGCTGAGGGAGAAGGCTGAACCTGACAGGCTGGGAAGCGAATACAAAAGGAAGAAAGTGTGGCTGGGGGTGCCAGAGTAGGGAACTGGGGCTCTGTAGAGGAAACAGAAAGATGAATCAAGACCCTTGAGAGTGTTTACATAAAGTGCCTTGAAACTGGAGGAGCATCAAGGTAAGGAAGCATGGAGGAACTTGTCTGAAAGTCAGCCACAGAGATCAGAGGCAGGAGTCAGTACCTCATTAACAATGAAAGATCATTAGTAGGGTGGGGATAAATACCAGAGATCCTTAAAAATGAAGGCATATAGCCAATGTTTGATGTAATTAGAATGTATATCCCAGAAAAGGGAGCAAAAGTGAGAGAGTGTTGTCAACCAAATAAGACCTTAGGACAAATCCTAGGCAGAGTGATCTTGTCATTAAATTAAGAAAGATGGCAAAGTCATGTGGACAGCATGTGCAGACACTATAGCAATTTCTCCCAGTCTTTTCTCAGGACAGCACAGGTCAACCAGCTGAATCCTGGCAGCAGAGGAGATTGTGAACACATATACCACAGAGGAATGATGCTTTTTGCCCCACACCAGCAAAACTGTATTGGTTCTGCTTACAACTCAGGAAGGAGCACATGCCAGCAGGACCACTCTTTCTCTTAGCTCCTCTTCACCTGTTCATTGCTTGAAATACGAAAAAACCCAAGATCTTTTAAAGTCTACAATCACAACTACACTACACAATTTCTCTGTGTGTTTTGGATCCAAAGATCATCAGAGACTCCTCTCCATGTCTCTCAACTTCTATTTGCTGTAAAAAATGTAGTGCTTTCTGCCACTTTAGTCTTTTCTTGCTTCCAAAAGAGATTGTGAAAAAACAGAAAGAGGCTAAGTCTGTTGATGGTTACCAAGAAAGTGTAACAGTTTTGAAACAACCTCTGGCTCAGGATGTCCCTGAACTGTGGATGTGAGGAAGTTCTCAAAGAACACTGTCTTTGTGGCCTATTTCTTATGTTGTGGTCCTAATCATCCCACACTGGCTGTTGTCTGAGACAGGATATTTGATTAGACTCAGCCTGGAAGTTCTGATGGAAGCCCTTCCCCACCTAAAAGAGGAATGCTGCTTCTCCCTCTAAAGAAGCAACGGAATATTCCCTGGCAAAACTTCTGACAGTCTAAGTGCCTTTTTGTGGGAGCCCTTCCCCACCCAGCATCTTTCTTTCTCCACAGGACAGGTTTGCAGAATTTATAAGACCAACCTGTTGGGAACCAGTCAGAAAACCTACCACACCACATGGTTTTATTGTGAAACTTTTAGTCCCCTGACAGACAAGAGAGAAATCAATCTTCTACAGCCTGGTCAGATAAGCAAGAAAGTAAAGCTTATTATAGTTGTATATCTGTCCTGTGCAGGAAATCTTTACTTTTTCAGAGAGATCCTTGCAAGAGATGGTCCAGTGCAGAGCCAGGAGTCAGACTCGATGATCCTCGTGGGTCCCTTCCAACCCAGCATATTCTGTGATTCTGTTTCTGCTGTTTTAAATGAATCCCAAATCAATTTCAAGACCAAAAAGAGACTATTCTGCAAAACCCTCATCTCTCCAGCCTGATTACCAGCTTCAGGAGTTTCTGTTCAATTTTTGGAAACTGAATGCAGTGTTCACATCTGATGCAAATTAGTTCTGTAGCCTCATGGCCTGCTATTGCCTAGAACAAGAAATTTCACCTTAAATGTTCTATCATTACAAGTAAGTGCTCCTTCTCTTTTTTCTTTATAATGCAAGTACCACTTATTTGAGCAAATGGCATTTTCTCTTAGCTTGTTCATGTCTGAAGATAAAGTCTGGAGTAAATGAGACAAAAAAGAACATGTAAACATTTTATCAGATGTATGCTGGAGCGCCATCTCAGTCCTTTCAGCCAGTGAGCCACTAGGTCCTTCCACAACCAGGCAAGCAAACCAAACAATAACAATTTCATTGTCATTCACGTGCAGTATCCAAAGACTGCGCATCCCACATCAAGAGAAACCCCTCAAGAAACTCACCTTCTGCTATGCTTGTTCAATGTTAGAGCTGAAATGCACCTAGAATTGTAACAACAGCCTGGCTACTAATCCATTAAAAGGAAATTGTCAAATCTTGTGGCTCACTCCACTTACAAAAGTATAATTTTTGAATATGCTTGCCCAAGTGGATTGTTACCATAGCTCCCTGCCATGATTGAACGGTGCTTTGCCTCCCTGAACTTGACAAATTAGTTCCTTTTAAGACTGCACGACTTTCTACAATACCATGTTGGTTTTTCCACAGGATTAGTTTTCAGTCTTGGTAATAAGAATAGAAGTATGCATAAATACGTATATTGTTTTATAAAGAAACCAAAGGCAATAGTAAACATGACATATTTTTTCCAGAACCTAATCAAGTACAGTGGTGTTATTACAAGCTTGTGGCAAAAAGCCAGTGAAAGCATTTGGAGAAGGGCGCTTCTGAGATGCTGCTGAGCTATGGCAGTTGTTCAGCATGCTCAGGAGTAACCTTACCTCTCTGCTCCCCCTGAGCTTCGGGGACTGGAAACACAAGCCAAGAGACCACAGCACAGCCAGGCCCTGCTTCCGAAGCAGAGTTCCTAGGTTTGAATGGGCCAGCCTTTAAGGCATTGTCTTACATTCTCTTTGCTCCCCAAGCACTGCAGCCTCAGGATCGCATCTTTGGTGTTTGAGAAAGGCCATGTCAAGACCAAGAGCTAGAAATAATTTCATGCAGCCTGGATCACTCGCTCTGTGACAGCCCACTCTGCCAGCCGCTCCTTTCAAGGTTGGGTTCAGATAACATCTGCTGTATTTCTGTCAAACTCCCACTTCAGTTCAGCCCTATTTTAACATCTGAAAAAACATCTGTTGTTCTGCTGTGGCCATCTGCTACCATCCTCAAAAAGTCAGGCCAAAAATACCTAGGGACTTTGAAGACCAGCGTTAGCTGAGACATACTTATGTAAAGCCAGCCCAGCAAATGGGTTCTCTTAAAAATTTATAGGAATGAATGCAATTTACTTTCTCTCTCCAAGGCTAAGTTAGCATCACTATTCCCTTTGAAAAGAGACTGCAGCAAATGGAACTAATATACCATATAAATATGCAAGGTATGACAAAATGAAGAATTTATTCATGGTGGAAGTTCATGAGCAGGAACAGAAAAAACCAAAGGGGCAATAATCCCTCAGAATTTAAATGCTTTCTAATTTTATAGTAATAAATAACGGTTATTACTATTAACCAGGCATGAACAAAGTTGTCATGAGTGATGAGTCACTTTACGGTGGATTACAGTGGGTCTCTTTATGCACCACATTTTGAAGAAAGCAGGAATTTACCCAGGCTGTCTCTGCCTAGCAGTCAAAACTTTAGTGTGGGGCTCTGCCTTCACTTTCAGTAAATAACACAAAATAATCACCACAGGAACAGTCCTACCCTGTGACTTTGCCATTCAGGTCACCTGTGAGTGAAAATATTCTTCATGAGGACTCTCCAGGTCTCACTGCCTCCCACAGAGTCTTCCCTTTCACTGTAACACTGGCTAAATAGACCACAATATAATATTTGGGATTGTATGTCTTCAGGCTTCTGGGCATTGGACCTTAAAGTGTTTCAAGATACAATTTATAAACATAGTTTCCCCCCTCTGCACTCTTATCTGCCTCTGGAAGAGCACTAGCTGTTGTAAACAGATTGTACTTGCTTAAACAGGCAACACAGTGACAGAAAACCCAGGAGTACACTCTGTAATATTAATGCTGTAAAATTAAAAGTTCTTCATTGTTTAGCACTAAAGGGATTTTAGACTAAAATGAAGGTTTCTGTTAAAGATCATATACCCCATGCTGTTACAATAGTTCATTCCCACTTCCAGACTTTGGTTGCTAAGCTAAATTGCAGAACTCTTCAAAGCAAATCCTTTACCAGGAGTAGAGCTAGAAGAGAATTTTACAAAATGCTGAAGTGGTACTCAGCTTACATTTCATCTCAGGTTTGGCCATCACACTTTGCTACCTTCAACTTCCTGTCTTCGATCATTTCTTCAGAAAATATTGCAGAACTGTGCAATGGAAATAAAAATCAATAATAAATTTAATAATTAACTAACTCTGATTCGAAATTGAAAATAACTGCTTTGTGTTTGAAATTCATCTAGTCTTTCTCATTTATTTAAAATGTTTAAGTTTACCTCAGTGGTGGAAAACCAGTTTGCCTCCACAGTCCTTTTTAATATTTCCAGGGGGAGAACTTTATTACAGGAAAAATAGCTACTCTCAGTTTTTGACAACTGGGAAGTCTTCAAGAGCAAAACATGAAGCAAAAATGTGTTTTTCCTTTTAAGTTTTTATGCTGGACATGATCTGCTTTTTCTAGGCACGTAGATCAGTTTTTTCCCCAGATCAGGAAAGACTAAAATATTAAACAGACTGTTGAGTGTGTGCTTGTGATAACTGCAGCCAGAAAAAAAATTGCTTTAGTGCCATTCTTGTGAGAAGCTGTAATTTTTCACAGTAACCTTCTAAAGCACACATGGGATATGAGCAATAATTTTGTTCTAATTGCCATACCACGAATCAGTACAAAAAGTCAACCAAGTTGTTTCTTGAATGAGAAATACCTGGCTCAGATAGCAGCAGCGGCTTCACTAGAACCGCCCTATCTGAAAATGGCCATGCAGCAGCTGCCAAGCCATCAGTGTTCAAACTGCTTCCGCACATCAGCTCCAACTCCTCCACAACTGCTGCCAGCAAACGGCCAAAAACCTGATTGCCACATGGCTACTTTCAGGAGTTGAAGTTTACACAGCAACTTCCATTGGAAAAATTATGGAAGCAAGTTACTTGTTGGCAGATATACCAGCAGGAAGAATTACAAAGGGGTGAAGTAGACACCTCTTACACTGTTGCACTTGAGGCAAATATTCTTGCATGCCAGGTGGGGTATCTGACAATTGCACATTTGCCCATAGTCCTGAAGGAGAGCCAACAAATTATTCAAGAACAGTCATCTCATAAAGCTCAAAGTCCCAATCATCTCAAGTTTCAGATAAGATTTTATCTGTTTTATTTAGTGGCACATTTTACAGACTGTTGAAATATTCCCCTCCCTGCCCTAAAGTGAAGATATTCTGAATTTCTTTCCTGAAGCAGGCACAGTGAAACAAGGTGAGATCTTGTTTATGCCATTTACAAAAGCAGATCACTCTCAGTCTCTAATGCTCTACTCTACTGCCCCTTCCTTCAACCCACTGAATCATAAATCCAATCTCCCCAATGACTTGATGTCTTCTGGTCCTTGTACATATATACTCATGCCAGAAAATAACCTGTATTCTTTCCTTCCATTCCAGTGTTCACTTAGCATTAAGCTGTGTTTATGAATCTTGTATAACAAGGTCTTTAACTCATCTGCAGTGTAATTTATTACCCTATCCACCCTGGTATTTTCTGCAGAACAAGCTGTCAGAAGTTTAATAACAAAAAAAAACCTGCCTCAGGAAGACTGGGGAAATATAAAATTTTTACGTGAATATCAACATCATCAACCTGAGACTTCCAGCAAGTTTTTTCTCCAATGGCTTTCTTCTCTTTCTCCTTTGCTGTGATCACGGGTTTCTACACTGACCTACTGTAACTCAAAAACATAGCTCTCATATAGCAAAATTGTATACACTTACTAAAACCAAACTTGTGCAGAATCCGCAATAATTCGTGCATTTTCAATTAAGTCAGGGATGTTGCTTGCAAGCATTTGTATGAGTAACCATTAATTTCCCAACTGGCATATTTCAAAACTTTAACATTCCTTAAAAATTATTTCAGGAAGTTACTTACTGTATGATGGTTTTCTGCAACATGAGTGAAAACAATGTGGTTCACTCAAATCTGATGCCACATTTGGCAGAAGTGGAAGGCTAGCCATCAGAAAGCAGTATATTGCATCTTTAAGTTTGCATATTATTCCCCCTCATAGACCAGAGGTTCCTAGTGTTTTCCAGGCTATGACCACTCTTTTCCCATCCTCCTTAGGGGCTCACTGTTCCTGCTGTTGCCAGTTGATTACAAATATGTTGAAAGACAGATGCTTAAAATGGCATATAGAGAGTTTTAGTAGAGCAGAGAGTCTGCAGCTGGCTTTCAGAAATTAGAAAGACATCAGCTGTTGTCATAATCAAATACAAAATGAAATTCAATCAGGTTTTTTTAAAGCTTGATATGAAGGAAAAAAAAATCCCTCAAAGCACACCCCTCCATAACTATCACTCATAATATACTCCCTTGCTTCATACTGCTTAAGGGTACTGAGTCTCCTAAAATATCCAGCTCACTCTTTGATGCTGACTGCCAGCACTTAAGAAAACAATCCTTTTTCATTTCAAATAATTACTCTCATGTTTCAGTACTGAATACAGAGTGCAAAGTTAATGAATCAGAATACATTCTATCCCCAAATATGTTCCACCCAGCCCAATCACACTCAGGTAAATTATTTACTCTACAGAAAATACACATAGCTACCCACAGACTACTGGAATGCAGCATGCAGAATTTAGGAAGAGATAGTCGTTAAACTTCAGGCTTTTGCCAAGGAGAGAGTCACTGCCTACACTGGCAGTGGGCTACAGTAACAGAACTGCTCTTTATATTTTGCATTCAATTAAAAGACAAAAATTAAGAAATTTATGTGTGGACTGCATATTTAGAGAAGCCAGACCTTAAAGAAATCAATCATGATGGCAAATAGCCAAGTCCTGTTTGGCAACCTGGGTAACTCCTATCAGTGTCCTTAAAGCAGCTTCACTATGGAAGAGGCAAGTTACAGCAACGTAAGCTCAGGCTTCACTTAGAATTTACTGTAAATAGAGTCATAGTATAATTAGGATTGAAAGGGACCTCAGCAGGTCCCCAAGATTAGCCTCCTACACCTAGCAGGATTGGATCCAAGGCCACATTTCTCTGGCTTTATCCAGTTGAAAACCTCCAAAGAAGCCCTTTGGGCAGCCTGTTCACTGTCCTCACCGAGAGGTTCCACCACCTTTAATCAAAATCTCTAGCTTCAAATTATGCCATTGTCTCTCATTCTCCCAGCACCCACAACTGCAAAAAGCAGACCACTTTCCTGTCAACCTCTCCACATTCACTGGAAGGCTGTTATTAACTCCTCCTGAAGTTGCTGCTTCTGTTACACTGAAGATCTTGTTTCTGGGCAAAGAGGAAGCATAACATATATACAAGTAAAGCTAAGAATTTATTGTTAGCATATGGAAATCTTAACCCAGTTCAAGGACAGCTATTAGTCTAGATGTAATTACGATAGAAAAAAGAATAAAAATGCAGTTACTGTACTTCTAATACAGAAATTACAGTAATAGAGTTAAAATTGTAACACATACTTCTCAGTTTCTCTTCCTTTTAGGGATTATTTTCACCCTTCTACTGCTATTCTGCATCTCAAAATCAACATCTCCAGTCTGTTGGAAAGGATAACATGAAGCTATCAGCATCTGGAGTCCTCTGTTGGGAGAAATACACTGCTGCTTTCTTCTTCCTCCCTCTAGGATCCACTTGGGGTTCTTTTGATGTTTGCTATTATGCTTTTACATTTTTTTCTCTCCTTATTAGTCTACAGATCCAAATGTATGATATATGATACCCTTCATGTATGTTAGATGCGATTTCTTTGTTCTGTTACTTCCTAAACACGATTTCGTCCAGTTCTTGTTCTGCCTTAAACAACCAAACCAAGCCAAACAAAAAACTAACCAACCAACCAAAAATAAACCAGAAAAACCTAGCAAAAACAAATAACACAACCCCCCCACCCCAAATAAAGAATAAAAAAAACCAAACAACCCCAAAAAACCAACCCACACAAAACCAACAAGAATTTCAACACCTCAACCCTCTCCCCACACAAAAACAACAACAAAATTGCAACACCCCAATCCCTTCCCTGGCCCCAAACAAAAACCCCATATTGGACTGCTGGTAAGCAACCACTCACCAATACAAGACTGTGGGGTCTCCAGTTCCACACATGTGCCCCATCATTAATCTGTACTCCTCTATTCTACATCCTTTGTTTCCAATTCTAAAGGCCTGCTATCATATACCATGCCTGCATTTCTCTCCACATAATTTTTCTAGTAATAAATATCTTATTGCACATAAAACAACTGCTTGTTATTCTTACATATATAAAACTATGGTTGCACCACCTAAAGGTAAACAGAAGTAAAAGAAAGTAGCCACAGACATCTGGCCAATAAAAATGGTTATAGCAAAGCTAAGTAAAACAAAGATACAAGCAGGCCAAAGAAAGTCCAGAAAGGGAAGTATGATCAGCCTCAGTCCCAAGGCCTTGCAGACTCAGTACTAAAATTACAGCCTGTAACTAACAACTATAATATGCTATTATAATATGCAATTACAGTGCTACATCATTACCTTCTTGGAAGAAGGTGAACAAGCCCCAGTCCATAACCACCTTGGGGGCCACCTTTCACTACATTTGTTCCAGGTGGCTGAAATCTGCCTTGAACTGGGGAACCCTAAAATTAGACACAGTATTCTACATGCAGTCTGATACAAAATGGCAGATACACCATCCTAAGTACTCACCCTGCCTTCTGTTACTGATAGGTAACTGCAATGTATTAGCTATTTTTGGGAAGTTCCTACTTTAAGTTACCTTCTTTATCTGCTCATACTCTTAGCTGGATACTGCTGCTTCTCCACAGAAAGGAGCATGCTAAACAAAAACAGTCAAGTCTCCAAAGGCTGGAGTTACAATGGGTAACACCTGCCTGCTATGGCCTGACACAGTTGGGCCACAGGAGCATCAAACATCACGATAGATGTCAAGGCATAAAGAACCCCAAGGGAGTATTGAATGGCTGGCTTTCCAAATAGCTGTAGAAGTTTAAGATATTACCACTACAACTCTCCATGTTTACTAGCCCCACAGTCCAACTGACCAAGCAGAAACTTAAGTTGGTGGCTGGGTTTTGGTTTTTTGGGTTTTTTACCCAGATAACTCCACACACAATGAGACTTAAGAAATTGCTCATATGAGATTCCTTCAGCCACTGAGTGTGAGACATGACCTAAAATATGAAGCAATTACTGGTAGGGTAAAACCAGTGAGTTCCAGATTTTAAAAAAACAAAAAAACCTGTTTATTTGGCTACTTAAGCATCTCCCTTTAAAAGGCTAAGCTACTGTGCTGAAAGTAACACTGCATATGTGTCAGTAGCTTAAGTATCAAATGTACAACTCACAAATACAGCAAAGGAACACCTTGCTAAGCAAATCAAAGCTACAGCTCTTGACTAACTTCCAACAGGTCAAGTCTTCCAGCCTGCTCAGTGGGTAATCTCCAGGGACAATTTTGTTTCATACAGCCCTAGCAGGAATTCTCTAGGCATTCACAACCAGGGAGTCTCAGAAAGAATATGTGTGTTGGATAATGCTGCCCTGCTCATCATAAGCCACCATGTCTATAAGACAAATTCTGTGTGCTGCATTAGTCTGCATGTCGAAAGGGGGATGGAGAAGGGGCAGTTCTTGCAGGGCAGACAAAACTGGAGAAAGCAGTATGAAATTACTTATGGAATCATAGCATAATTCAGGTGAGAAAGGAGCTCTGGATGATTACCAGTCCACTCTCCTTCTCAAACCAGAGTAAAATACAAGATTGGATCGTGCTTCTTGTGGCTTAATCTAGCATTCTCTTGAAAACCTCCAAAATAAAGACAGAAAAATCTCTCAGGGAAACCTAGTCAACTGTTTAATTGTCCTAAGGGTAATTTTTTAAAAAATCTTACATCTTTTGCCAGAACTTACCCTGTTTCAAGTTATGCCTGTTGTGTCTCATCCTCACACTGAACACCTCCTGAGAAGTCTTGCTTCACCTTACTCAGTAGCTTCTTTAAGTTCAGCGATATGCTTTAGCATTTTTGAATACAAAAGTAGTCTGGATTTCTACAAGATAAGCAAAGTCTGTGTTTTTAAGTGAGATGCAGCAGAGGTGCAAGTAAACTGACCTTCCAAGAGGCTCCATTTGATTCTAGTGATCAGGACCAACTCCAGATGTTAGAGAGTGATCCAGGAGTCAACAGCTGCTCTTGCAAAACAATGGGGCTTACTTGCATTAATTATTTTACAATATTAGTATTAAGTATAATAGTATAGACTGGTAAGTGTCAGTTTCTAAAAAAACAAAATCCAGACAGGAAACCCTTAGCACCTCAGAACAAGGGATAAACAATCAACCTTATTAAACCAACAAACCAAGTTTATTTATATAAGTCTGTACAATTGTGATGAACTATGCTAGGACACCAACAAAACAAAGTAAACAAATCTCTCCCTCTCTAACAAGTGGGAGGTGTAGTCACTCACCTTCACATGCACTTAAAGGAAAAAAGATTACAGCTTTCATACAATTATGTAACTATTCAAGAGTACTTTCTTCATGTATTATTCTCAATATAAGAGGTTTGCATTATAATTTACTGATGGTTGCCTTCTCTTAAAAACAGTATTTCAGCAAAACCCAGAGACTTTGAGAGGGTAAGTGGCAGTTTCATAGTTGCAGATAACTAGCACATAGTCCATCATTAAGATTTGCATCCTACACTCACTGCATCTCCTCTGTTTTGGTTTTCTCTACTAAAAGTTACTTGCAACACTGTATGGGTCTCATCCACATTTTGGTTGTATTACAGATAATCTTATGTTACCAAATGTAGAAGTTAACTAAAACAAATACATCAAGGCCAAGCATATTAAAAATACTGTATTTGAGTTAATTTTACCTTTAGAGACTTGTCACTGCATCTCAGAGCTCTGAGGCATTTCTGTGGAAAAAATCAGTTCCTGAATTGTCTGGTTTGGCAATTATTTCTGCAAACCATTAGAGAGTGATTATTTTGAAAACTGTCTATTGCAAAGTAAGTTTAATTTTTTATTACAAATATTTAACATCACTTTAGCTGTTGAAAAAACCAAATCATATCAAATGCATATCTACACAGTGAATCACAATGCTTCCTATGAAATTATGATAGTAGATCCCATAAATCCAATCTTAAAAAGTTATAAGTATGTATATGTGAGAGCCTACTGCAACTCCAGAGAAGCTGCCAAAATAAGCCATCAAATAAAGTAGTCTATGATTACATATTTACAGAATAATCCATGTGTCCTAGAACTATGGACTATTCAGTAAATAAGTATTTAAATATTTCTAATCATTTGTTTACATGGTAGGCTTCATACGTTGATTTTCTCTTTATACACGATTCGCAGGATCAATCTGCACACAATTACATGATGTTTCTTTAAAGCTACTGTTAAAAAAAGGAAGAGAAAGTTAATTAAGAACTAGATTAAAGTTTCATTAAAAATCCAACAAGAAGTATCAAACACAGGTTAAAACATAACCAGTGTATGATTTCAGAAAAACAGTAATGCTCTGACACAAGAAGAGCATCAGCATTTTCCCTCTTTAGGGTCCCCCAGAAACATTCCTATCCAGTTCAGTGGTTAAGTTGTTACATACATACTGGCCTGAGTAGGAACACACACGTGCTTGCACGCTTACCTGAACGAGGGCCTCTAACCTTTTAGACTTCAAATTCTCTTTTAACTTAGTTCTTAGTTTCATATATTCAGTTGTATCTTGTTTGGAAAAGTTCTTTGTTAAATGTCACTTCTATTTACACTTGATTTTTTTTTTAGTTTTTTACACCTGAGTGATAATTTAGCTGTCAATTTGTGTCCAGTCAAATATTCCATAAAGCCATACAATTCTTGTGCTCATGTTGCACTCCACTTGTACTAGTTTATATATGAAAAATGTCCATCAGCTACCTCTCATATTACCCACTGACCTTTCTATTATGTCCTTCCCCTTCCACAAATGTGATTTTGAATTTTTTTTATTTTTGTTTATTGATAGAAGCCCCTTTTAAATAGTTCAGAAAGCAAGAAACAAAGTGAGCTGGAGCCCAGTGAAGACATGATGACTTAACAAATATGTAATATTGAAAGCTTGGAGAAGAAATTAAAGCCCAACCAATGAGCTCCCCAGAGTCAACCCACAAAAAGCTACTTCACCCAGTTACAGCTGGAGAGTCTGGATGTGCTATAGATGACAAGTCCCACATTAAGAGCTGTGTACCTCCTTCTCATCAGTTAAGTGTAATTAAAAAAGGGAACATGAAGTTAAACAGCTATATCAGCCAAGCCGTTTTAGTAAGAAGAATCACATTTAATGAGTTTCTTTCTTGCAATTTCAGATGCTCAAGTACAGCTGGTAGAAATTCAAAACAGCCGTAAAGAACTGTGACAGACTGATACAAATAGTACTGCAGCTTAAAAATGATAAAAAACACCTGAAAAAAAGTCACACAACCCTCCCAAAAAAATTTACACTTTGAACCTAGGCCAGTTTTTGAAGATTCCCTTCTCCAAAGCTAGGATGAAGGAGGAAGAAGAGGGAGAAAGTGCAGATGACCTTCCAGCCACAAAGGTCTTGCGTCAACGTTTATTCACTGTGCCTGTGGTGGTATGTAAGGGGAGATCACCAAGTGCTGATTCTGCCACTGCCAAGAGATTCCTATGAAAATCCAGACCTCAGGCTAATACTGAACACAGAGTGGACCAACGAGCTGCATCAACAAAATAAAAACAAAACTCAAACTAAAAGAAATGGGAAAACCCCAAATAGCACAGATCCACATTTGTGAGGGAAGCAGAGGAAAGGGCAAGAAGGGAGGTCTATACAGTAAATAGTTGAATGGTTTATGTTACAGATGACTGGCAGTTTTAAAGAGTCTCTTCCCAGCTCCATTGCTGCTCCAACCCAGAAGGGAGAACTGAAAAGGAAGGAAGAAAAAGTAGGACATCATCATGGAGCATGCAGGATCGGAAGCAGCAGAGTGGGCATGCTCAAATAAGCCCCCGTCTCTTTTTGTAGTCCTCCAAGTTCAATGATCGCCGAGGGGCACCATCTTTTGCTGGAGGAGCCTTGGAGGTGATGGCCAGTGCCTTAGATTCTGTTGGGGATAAGAAAAGAGTAAGGACCATACTACAGGAAAACTACAAATTTTTACTTGTTGTTTTTGCTGACAACTTCACCACAAAATCATGTTTGGCTTCTCTACTATACATCAGGTTAGAACTGCAGTTAATGATACAGGCAGTATCAAGGAATTTATCTTACAGATGCAGCACATGCAACTTTGACTCTGTGTGTTGATCCAGCTGTTTATCCAGAGACAGACAGTAACCAGAAAAAGCCAAATGTTCCATCCATGTCTACAACACACATTTTTACCAGTCTCCAGATTCTTCTGTTAAGAAAGGAGACTGCATAAAGTAAAGATGCCAAAATGGTGTTCTGTCTAATGAAAACTCTGTCTCTCATCCTTCTCTTTTCAGTATCCTTCAGTGCCTAACCCTCATCTGCTTGCTAACTCTCAAGTTCATAACCCTTATTAGCTGTTTCACGAAGTCTCTTGTTCTTGCCCTCCTACCTCATTTTGTAGTTTTACATCCAGAGTTTCAACCTTGAACTAGTTTGGAAAGACAACTTCTCCTGCTCTCACTTCTTGACAAGGTTTGTTTTTGTGCATTTTTACAGTACTTCCTAAATTATTGTCCTCCAAGAAACTGCAGATCTAATCCTTCAAGTAATGCAAAAATAACAAACCTTGTGTGCCAAATTGCACTGGAATACTCCTCCTATGCTTTCCCTCCACTATAAAACAACTTGACAGAACACAAGAAAATAGTAGCAAATTGCACTAGGGAGGTTTAGATTGTATATTACGAAAAATTTCTTCAAGAGGGTTATTGAGCATTGGAAAAGGCTGTTTAGGGAAGTGGTTGAGGCACCATCCTTGAAGGTATTTAAAAGACATGCAGATTTTGCACATGGTTTAGTGGTGGACTTGGCAGTGCTGGGTTAATGGTTGACTCAATCTTAAGGGGTTTTTTTAATCAAAATGATTCTGTGTTCTTGTCACACATCTCATGCTGCCAAAGTCAAGATAACAAAGAGTAAGTGCCAGCAAGTTTATGTCTGTTATCTTCAATCACTGGCCAGTGCTTCCATTCCCCTAAAATTTAGCTTCAATACCATCTGCAATAACTAAGTTAGGAAACAGCAACTTGGTAAAGCAGCGGGTTCAAAATAAAGTAAGAATACTTTATGCCCACAGCACGTGCACAGATGACAGAACAGAACAGCACAGACACACAGACTATCTGTTGCCAAAAATTATTAGACAAATTAACAAAGTAAGCATCAAGGTAGCTGCCAAGACTCATTAAATACAACACCCATCTTTTCCCCAAAGATAATGCAAATCATAGATAACACAGACTGGAAGATTATATCAAAAAATGCTCATTATGTCCTTCTCTCCCATGGCTTTTAAAGCAAGAATATGGGGATATACAGGCCTTTAGTCTAACACAATACAGCTGCTCTTGCTTTTTCAACGGATGTCACTATCACACATCCCCTCCTCCTCAGTTCAAGATACTTGCCAAGATGGTAAACAGAGTCCTTGCTCCCATTTTCAAAAGCCCACCAATAACTTTCAAAGAATTATTCTGTTAGAAGCTCTACCAAAATGGGCTTGACAATCACATACCCAAATTCAGATGAAACACCTACCTGAACTGGGAACCTGAAGATCAATCTTTACATCAAAGTCATGCACTTTGAAAAGATCTTCTGAGAGGTCACTGGCTGATTTAGAGTTCACATCTTTATCTTTTCCTTGACCCTGAAATTAAAACTACAGGTAAGTCTCCAAACCTTACCTGGCCATAGAGACAAAAATGTTTTTCCCCTCTTCTGTCATAAACATACTTAGTGTAGCTTTCATAGTGCTGGAGCAACTTAAATTTCCTTTCCCAAGAAACAAGAAGCCATTGCTTTTCTATGACAACACCCTACAGGATATACCCTTCTGTAAAACTGAAGCATGCACACCTGCTATTAGACAGGCTTCACAAAGCAAAAGGTGACAGTGTGAGGAACATAAGAGAGACCGAAATGGAAACTTGCCTTACTCATGTCCTTTGGAGCATCTGGTAATACACCAGATCCATATTTTGCATTTAGCTGGGCAAGGATGGCAGCTTGGACAGCAGGATCTCTGGACTGTAAAGGAGAAATATTAAGGAAGAATAAAACTTAAAAAATTACTGCATTTAAACTGGCAAAAACTATAACTACATTTTGTTAAAACAGTATTCATATTCATGAATCTAAAACCATAAGAGATTGTATATCAGTTCACCCAACTTTCAGAATCCCAAGAGACAACTGAAATCATCCTGACAGTATCTGACAGTAACAAACTAAAAACCATTCTTCAGTAAGTTTTTATTTGAAAAAAATCAGAAATACATTTCCTGATGATATGGTTTGTTTCTGCAAATACTCTTAATGCTACTGTAATATGTATTTGCTTTTAGCTTAAAGTTTTGACTGAAACATTGTACTAGAGAGAAGAAAACTTCAGAAGACTATTTTCTTTACCTAACAGTTCTCTAGCATGATAAAGCTACTCAGTTAGGATTCTTTTCTCATAAAAAAGTATTTCAGAAATATTTAATTCAAGCCCTGCAATAGAATTTCTCTTTTATTTCCTTGCTGGTTTGTGGAGACTGACAAGAGCCAACCTGAGCAGTTGCTTTTTTAAGTACCTACATCAGAACCACATACTATTCCAGAATGGACCTCAACAAGGCCAAATTACTTAGAAGTAGGAGCTGATCACCTTGCTGTTCATCAGATATTTATATCTAGGGACTGCAGTAGCATGTTTTGCCACAGCATCACATGGGAAGTTTGTGTTGGACTACTTCATCCATCACAGGCCCAAAATATTTGTTCTCCTCTCACCTTTCACCAATCTTTCAGGAAACTTTCAGCTAATTAGAAGTGAAACTCATGCCTAAAGCAAACTGTCTTCCCAGAGCTAGCTAAATCTGAATTATTCTACATAGATGAACTCAGAAGTCTCAATCATGGCTGCTTTTGCAGTACATACCCACATCACTTATGTCCTTCACACTTTGCATTAAAAAAAAAGAGACCAGGATCTCAGTCAGCTGTATCTCACACTGGCATCCAGGGCGTTAATAGCATATGGCACAGTTGGGAATTTTTGTTCCTACTCTCTACATTACACTGATTTCTGTTTTCCAGCAAATTGCCTCAGTTGAACTTAAGTATTACACTCACATTAGACACTATTGTGGGCTTGCACTGCCGCCTAGTAAAGGGGTCCATTTGTTGGTTTTTCATGCTGTGACTTTCAGCCTGGAGAAGAAATAGCACATGGTTTTGTAAAGTTTGCTACTTGCACCCTTGTAAATCCTCCCCCAGCCCCCCATCTATGCAAGCACTCATCAGCTACATACAATACCGAGATCAGAGGAAAACTAGCAACAACATTACAGATTAGAAAGGTTTTAACACACCCACTGTCCTATGCTTCACAGGAAAACTGTCCTTATTGCATACAACAGTAGAAAACAGGCACAACTCTCATGATAGTTAATGCTTAAGCATTTGTTAACAAGTTTAACTCTTCCTTAATAAAAGCGTAACGACAGAGAACTGAATATCTCCTTCACAGTTTTATTATCTGAAGTTTCCTTTATGATTTCTTCCCCTTATAAAATGCATTAAGTCACTATTACAGTCACTAATCTGCTGATAATTGAGCTGAGCAAAAGGATAAAGCAATGTGCTTTAAAATCATGTCATTTGTCTATATGAAAGATTTAACAGATCATTAAAAAAAAATTAGTAACTTTGCCATGCAATTATCCCTCTTTGAAGCATTTCACCTCTACTTATACAAAAGTATGAATTCAGCACTATTTACCACAAGAGCCTTCTCAGACTCAACGATATTCCACTCTCTGTTTCTCTGGTTGATGTAACTGCAGAATGGAAAAAAGGAGGGTGGGGGAAAGAAAAAGAAAGTGACTGTCATTTATCAATCCCTACACAACAAAACACCTGACAGCATTCTTGCAGCTTCATCCAGACCACAAATTACTCTTATTGCAATACGACTGCCACCTGGGGTATATAAAAGAGAGTTTACATTTTTGACAGTTTTAACTGAATGACAGATACAAGAAAGTAAAGATAGACAAGCACTAACATTACAATACGCATTAACACACTGTACAGGTAAAAAGAAACAAAATTCTGCAGTTAATTTGTTAATGCATTAGTTTCTCTTTTCTAAATATTGCTTGATATTATTTAAGGAAGAAAATTCCCAATATCTTTTTACCTGATTGCAGAAATATTTTTTGTTCGTTGACGATCCAGGGCCTCTGCTCTCTCTTCCAGTTCATTAAGCTGATCTTGAATCTGCTTGGCTTTATCTTGGTCCCCCAAGTCCTCAGCCATAGCCTTCAACCAAACAGTAACTCATTAGGCACCACTCTCTACCCAGAACTAGTCAGAGAGACAAGGGATATACCCATGAATCAGTCAGCTAACCATACTCAGTTGTGAATGCTCTTCCCTGCATGGTAAAAATACAACAAAGAGCTACACTCTCCTTACAGCTCAAGGCAAAACTGGATTTCTTACTCTGAAGAACTCTGAAAACCTCTGAAATCCCTTAAACTAAGGAAGATGTAGGAACACGAGGCCCAGCATGAGGAGGACAGGTCAGTTAAATGACTTCAGGTACTAAAATTTGACATCCCCATTTAGCAGATCAGGAAAAGAGTTATTTCCACGACTGCCAGTGTCATTTATTTCAGGAGCTGAAAGTCCCCTAAGGCACGACAGCAGCTTATTGTGCCACCTGGTGACAACAAAAAGCAACTGCACACCCCCTGCAATGGGAACCAAATGATTTACATAATCTACACAAAGTGAAATGGTGACCAAAAAATACAGTTAAGCCAAGGAATGTATATTAAAACAATGACTTGGGTTTTTCTGTATATGCAGCACAAATGTCTCAAGAAAGGACTGCATGAATAAACCCAAAACTTGTCATGTCTATCTTCAGAGATACTTAAGACTGCTTGCTTTCTTCATTTCCTGGCTTTGGCTTCTATGCACTGTTAGGTCTACTTGTTTCAGGAGGACTACAGGTAAAAACAGTTCACGGCAAGTAAATCTTTGGGCCACTTTTTTTTTTTCCAATATAAATTACCAGCCACAAAGTGACAATTCAGCTACCCCTGAGTAAAAAATAATGTAACACAATTTCTATTTTTCCTATCTTAAGAATAGGAAATCAACTTTCAAACATTATTATGAGGTACTCTAAAGACAAACAAAAACAACAAACAAAAACAAACAAAAAACCACACCAGCAAAAAAAAAAAAAATCCCAAAAACAAACACACCAACCAACCTAACAAAAACAACCAAAAAAATGAAACCAACCAACCAAAACAACAAAAACCACCCCAAAATAAAAAACTAAGAAAAAAGGAAAAAAGGACAAGTTTCTGAGGCAGACCAGCTTAAGAGCTTGTTTAAAGGACACAAAAAGAGACAGTAGTAATTGTTGGAAATTGCACCTAAAAGAAAAGAGCACAATAGCTCCAACTGGATTCTGAGTATTCTGACCCCAGCAATGAACCTTGAGAGCCACCTTCCAGCTGCACAGTTAAAGTCAAGCTTACTGCTGACTACTGCTAAAAATCCAGAAGAGCTTCAGTTCTTCAAAATCAAAAACTACATTAAGCTTGCAGGCATCTCTCACCTTCTCCTTTAATAGCTGAGTTTTCTTCATGGCATAATTTGGAGGTGCTTTTCTGAACCTTTCCTTCTCTTTCACAATCTGTAAGATGCATAGGAAACAGCATGAATATGCAAATATGAAATCTCTATTTCAATACTTGGACATGAGAAGCAACAGATTAGTACCACCTAAGAAATGTATTTATTGACAGAATTTTACATATTCTCTGACAGTTTTGTTTTTTAGTTTGTGTCTTTGGTAATGAGTTACAGCTCCATTCTCCACACTTATGACCTACAAAAACCTGATGCTAATCACCTCTGGTCAGTATAAAGCAAGTATTAAACTGCAAAAACTGTGATAAATGCAATTACCATGATGCTGTTAAGTTTTTCAGAACTTGAGAACTACGTTGCCATACTCAGGAGTTCAGAGCTCCGCAACACAAGTTGAAGAGGAGATAAAAGGGCACAAATGATGAAGAAAAGCAGGGGTGCACACCAAACAACAGAAGAACCAAGATACTCTATCCAGTTATGAAACTTCATTTTGAGCCTTTTATTTCCTTCTTTGAAAGCAAAGACCACAATAATTTTGCTTTGTAACAGCTAATGCTCTACTGCTTGAGTTCCTGCCACTTTTAAGCACTGACACAGCTTCACTACAATGCACCATTTACCTCTTCAATGTCCTGATCATTAAACTTGTAGTTAAGGGCTTCCTTGATGGACACTTCCTTCTTGTTTATCTCATCTAATGTGGGTAGCTGCATCCCGGCAGAGAACATCTAAACACGAGACAGAGTTACTTTCCACTTAAAGTATGGTTGGCAGAAGGCTGTTAAGAAGAAACTAAAGTCTGGCAAACTTACTGCTTCCTTCCACTTCATAAATTCACTTTCAGTAAATTCCTGATTTGAGACAAACTCCAAGCGAAACACACGTGAATCACTGCCATGCCTGCAACAAGAAAGTGTAACAACATCCCCTTCTGATGGTGCAAAGAGGTGACATTGGATCTACACATATAAATTGATTAAAGAAGCCCAAAACCAGACAACCATATGCCAACACAATCATAACTCCCTGCATGAAATTTTTGGAGTATTTTATAATTTTCATTATGCACAAGGAGAAAAAAAGTAACAAACCCAGCCCCAACATTCTAGCAGTAAGTAGAATGACAAGGCTCAGTCTATTTTTCAGTTCTCACCTCCAAACTCCACACAAAACATTATTTGCTATGAAAAGGACACTGATTTATGAACTAAAGAGGATTACTTTAGTATCTTACCGCAACTGTAGTCCTTTGTTTGTCCGTGTGCCACCAAGCTGGTAAACTTTTGCAGTCTCTACCACACCAGTTATTTCAGCAACCTGTATCACAGAAAAAAAAACCCAAGAAGGATGCAAGAGCATTTTTTTCGTGTTCCTGGAACACATCTGACATATTTGAGCTTTTTCACTAGAAATAAAAAACCTTAATCTAACTAACAACTCTAACCAGATCAAGGAAAGCAAGACTCCTCAGTGTACATTATCAGACACTGAATTAGTTGCTCCATACATAATTTTTGAGTTAATAAATTATGCCATCTGAATGCCTGATGCAGTTTTTGTATTTTCTCAGCTCTGCCTTCCTGACGAAATAGTGTACGCTCTCCCACTTTTCCTATTTCCTTCTCAAATAATGTTGGTTTGGGTTAACACGTGTTCCAAATGAAATACATTAATGCTGCTCACATACTGAACACAGCCCTTCTGGGGGCCTTTTTACTTCAACTTTAGAGAATATTATTGTGTCCTACGATTACAGCAATGGAACAGAAAAACAAAACTGTGCTCTCAATCACATTCTCTTCTGAAGGCACACTGGTGTACTAGAAACTTTGTGGGAAAAAAAAAAACCAAGACCACACAATAACTTGGGAACAGTCCCAGAAATAAGGAGTGAATGTTACCATCCTCACTTGGTCTAAGCAGAGTCTGGAACTCTAGTTTGCAATACAAATGATGAGACAAGACAACATGAACCAAAGCTGGAAGAACAGGCTTTGTTAATGCTCCCTCTCTCTCACTGAATGTATCTCCTCCCCTAGGTGGTCACATAGATTTATTTATTCTTAAACCAGTCTCCTCCACCTCTTTGGCAGCAATTACATTTTCTGGTTATAAGCAATACTTTTGTATCAATCAAACAAACAGTCACGGGTCCCTGAGAATTGATAAGCTACAAATATTTTATTACAGCACAAAAAAAATAATTAAATCCCTCAGAGCTAAACTCACCCGATAAACAGGTTTACTGTTGTGATTGCCAATGCCAATACGGACAAAGCAGCCAGTGACTGTCTTGGCAAAGAAGGGCATGTGACACCAGCGTTCCAGCTTGTGCCGTGACAACCGTACTCGGTTCAGTTCTTCAGGCAAGGACACTGGCTGGGACTTGGGAGGAATTTCTTCTTTCCTGATTTGGGAAAGGTGCGAGGGAGTAAAGAAAAAAGTAGACATAATCAAAACCCAAAAAAGGGGTCCTGAGTAAGGTGCGGCGTGAGCACCATTTAAATTACCAGTAAAAGGAATGATTCATCATGCACTAGTTGACTGTAGGTGTGTGGATTCAGCATTCATGAGAAAGGCTTAATGTGAAGTCCCAGATTTATTACCCACTGTCCCTGTGACCAGACAGCAGAAAGACACACACCAAGGCAGTTTATAGTCTAACACTTTAAGATAAGCCAGTATACGTATCTGCCCAGATATGTGCCAGGGCTCTGTAGCTGCTGAACTGCAGGACTAAACAAATCAATAAACAGCAGTGTAATTTGGGCTAAAGGTAACAGCAGGGAACTGAAGTTGCAAACCCACCCAAGGTAAATGAATCCCATAAACCGTGATATAGTGCCAAGGTCTCAAATCTGAGCAACGCAATTGTGACCAGAGGAAAAAACACTTTAGAGACACTGAAGTGCCCCAAACAATCCTCTAAAACAGCATGTGTCTACTTAAAGTAGGTCTCTATTTTTGAACATACTTACAAGCAATCACAGCCCAGTGTTTACTACTTACTCTTCCTCTTCATCAGAGGATGATGATCTGGATGAGCGATCACTTTTCTCACTAGACTTATCATCCTCCTCCTCCTCTTCATCATCAGAGTATACTTCACTAGTTTTTAATGGCTGTTTTTTTGCAAGCAATTCAGCTGGGGGAAGGACAGAGAACAAGGAAAAGCAAGCTATAAATCTTTTATGAAAGCTTCCTCTAAGAGCTGAACCTTAATTGCTTTTAAAAAATCCAAGAGGCAGATAGGTATTCATTTACACTAGACACAAGTGGCACATGCTCAAATCCACTAGTAATCTGTGCACTTCATTGATTTCTCTCTTTGCATATACACAAAGTATTTAAAATTATCCTAAATCTCAGCTGTACTTATTTTCAGTCTCCCAACTTGACTGCACATTGTAATTCAATATGGGTGTAACAGTTGGATATACTAGAAAAAACTGTTATGATCAGATAACTCACTGTTATTTTATAAGGAAAAAGACAAAAACCCTCATGTTTGGAGAGGATCACAATAAAACCCAGCAGACTAACAAAAATGTGTTAAAAGTCAGCAGCAAGATGGGTAAAATGATGTGCCAGTGAAGAAACAAGCAAATGTAGACAAGGTATAACAAGTACAATAAATAACAATTTGATGATTCCGAGATTAAATAACTGAATCTAAGTGACCAATTCAGACACATTAACTGGACACTACTAAGAGCCATTCAGTGGACTGTGAAAGTTCTCTGTTTTTAGACCATTCCAGGGAGGCATGAGGAATATAACATCAGTGGTGCCAAATAACACCCTAGGCACTCATGTTGGGCAAAGACCAAGGAAAACACAGACATGGAATTCATTCAC
Organism: Origma solitaria; assembly: GCA_013397895.1. Taxonomy (NCBI): domain Eukaryota; kingdom Metazoa; phylum Chordata; class Aves; order Passeriformes; family Acanthizidae; genus Origma; species Origma solitaria. Next base: position 311,995 of record VZRL01001129.1, read on the forward strand.
TCTTAAGGTGTAGGATTGTTGCATTAATTTGAAACAGGAAGTAGCGCTTTCAGAAAGTTGCAATAATGCCTCAAAAACTGTAGCAATAGCAACATGCTTTCATACCTGTTCTGTTCTTCCTTTTCTCTCTTTCTGCTTTTAGCTCCTCCATTGCCTGAGATTTCTTGTCTAGCTTTTCATCCCGCTTTGATCTCCGCTCTTTGTTATGTGACATGACCTAAAAACATGTACAGAAAGTCACTCAACACCATAAATCCGTAAGTTAAAAAGCATTAAAACAAAGATTATTTGCACACTTTGACAATTTTTCAAATAGAAATTACTAACATACTCCTTTTTGAAATCAGTTTTTTCAGTTCCTTTTCTACAGAGGCTAGAGAGGGAAATCAATCTGGAGCATATTTTTTTATTCTGCTTCATATGAAAAATAATGAACGTATTTATACTTCAACATTTCTGCTACCAAGTCTTAGTCTCAAAATTCCTCCTAAATTTAAAAAAGGACTAGAGAAATAAAACGGAAGTAATTCTGCAAATAACATGTAATGAGGAAAACCTAGATGAATATTCTTCTAATTTGCTGCTTCTGCAAGGCCAAATCAAAGCACTAGTTTTCATTCAATAGCAAAGAAAAATGTTATGTTAAAAAATACTTAAAGCAGAAATAAAGTTGTTTGTAAAGTCTGCAGTATGGATCCAAATGTTAAATGATTTGAATCTTCTAGTATTTTTCATTCTAACAGGTCTATCTGTACAGAGAAAGCAGCCTCTATAATAAGCATAAAAGGCAGCCATTTGAGTTAAGTTGAAGTAACTTCTGCAAGGTACTGTAAAAGAACTCTAAATAAGACCCTTTTATACATGCATGTATGTGTTTGCAAGCTCACTTTGTGTATTACAAGTGCACTAATAAAATGTACACACACGCATGTACAGATATGGAGTTGAGGGAGTAGGGAAAAGAGATTCATTCCCCTCAACATGTGCCTAAGGGAATACTCATCTCACCTAATTTAATTTTAGGTGTTAAACATCTGTTTCACTAGAAAATAACATGGGATAATTGGTCAGCTGAAGATGCCCTCCTCTGTTGCACAAAGCAAGAGGCAACAAAAAGTGTAAGCAATCAACTAGATCTTAGATGGCTGACATTAGGCAAGATGAATCCCATCCCATTCTGGGAGCCTATGTGCCCCGACTCTATATTAACGGCAGAATCTTCACCATTTGAAACCACAGTTCAGTTACAGAGACCTGGCCCCAAAAACTGGTGTTACCCTCTTTTTACTGAAGGTGGAGAAATTATAGAATTACTTCTGCTCCTCCTGGCATTCAAGCTTTCCCTTGACATCCCTGCCAGAAGAAACTAAGCATTTTTTTCCACTGTATGTGCATGCAAAATAATTAATGTGACAGTTGAGCAGTTTCTTTTCTGATCTCTCAAACTTCCACTTGAAAGAAGAGCATGTATGTAATGTTTCAGATTGAATGGTGGAAGTTTGGCTAAAGGAACTGTAGACGGTTGCTTTCCTTTTCTCATGTGGGAGGGCTATCACAGCAACTCCAGATATAGCTGCCACTTTGCATTCTTCATTAAAGGAGTATCAGCACACACTTCAACAGATCAAAGATGTTAATTTCCTTAAATGAACTGGAAAAACTGAAGATAGCTTGAGCATATAAATTAACTAAATTTTGACCTGCTTACTACACTCTTTGACATTAAGGGAAAACATTAGGGGCAGAGAGGCTATATCCTATCTCCTTTTGCCAAGGGAAAAGGGTTTATTACCAAGAACAGTTTCATTTCCTACCTGGGATTCCTGGATCTGTGTGAGTTTTTTCTTCTCCTGTTCTTCCTCTTGCTTTTTCTTTTTCTCTTTCTTTTCTTTCTTTTTTGCTGTTTTTAGTTTTTTCTTGATTTCAAATCTAGTAGTAGATATTGGAACAAAAACAATGTATGAAAGAATGCTCTTCCTGAGAGAGCAAAGGATTGCTCAGATGCTTTCACAGTTATTATTACGCTGCAAGGAACACTTCAACTGCTTGTCCCTTTAATGTTATCCTGTCTCCTATTCCCATCCCCTCTCTTCCCCAAGAAAACAAAGTGAAGAAAAGCTGAGCAGACAAAGTGCAGACCTACAGAGAGCTAACCAAAACGGGCTGATGAGACCATGTAGAAATTATTATTTCACAGAAATCTGTCCTTACTCCATCTTCCTCTTCGCAAGTGCCTCCAACTCTAAAAGCATATGGCTATTTCACATAATTTAAATCGAAACAGCTAATTTTTTTTTCTTTAAAGCCACTATCCTGCTAACTTTTTCACGATTAAACTTCACCTTTCTACTGGCACTGGTCTGTATAAGAATGACTGCAAAGTCTCAGGGAGTCCTCCTTCAGCAGCTAAATTCTCATCAGACTCAGTCAGTTTCTGCAGAACAATTCTGGCACTTCCATTTCTACCTTCATGAAATATATCACCCTGATGTCTTATTTTCAGCCACTGTATTCAGAAGAGTAGTGACTTCAATGGAACAGTCCCACAACTGAGATTCCACTGCACCATGGACTGGTCATTGCTTTAGTGAAGTGTGCATATGGACAAACACAAGAAAAAAAAACTTCCAAGAACTGAAATTCAAAATGTGTTATCCACATGCATATTCACAGTCCATTCTTCTTCTCTCCTTTACACTTGGATTTTGGAGACAACAAACTGAAGTGTCAGATGAGTTCATTGCCTTTTATGCCTTTAACATGAAGCATAACGCACAAGGCACAGACATTATATCAGAGGCAATGCCTGCTCTAATTCCAATGAACTCCCAGCACAGCATGCTTACAAAGAGCTTTTCAAAGATTGAACTTACCATGAAGTTAAATGACTACTCCACCACCCCCTTACTTCTACCTGCCAAGCCTTTACACAGAACAGCACAAATTCATTTAAGATTAAATCAGTAACTCAAGCTTAGATTGATTGTTTAGCTTGTTTGTATCAAGTATTCTCCAGCATTCATTCTAAAAGAGAGACATTCAGTTACCATGGAAGAGTAAAATTTAAAAAATATTACGTCCTTCTACGTGACCTAAATCCAAACTTACAATCACTCTGATCCCTTTGAGGAGAGCAGCAGACCACATAAGATTCTGAACATAGTGTTAAGACCAAGGCAGGCAGGCAGTGCTCTAGCTAGGGCTTGGACAAACGGTCTGGCAGTCACTTGTATTGGCATGATTTACTCAACACATGTCAGTCCTCTAGGGAAATTTCTCAGCAAGTGAGAAAGAGAAGGAACTAAAGAAGAAAGAAACTGGAGAAACCTTGCCCCATATGTGCCAAATCCTTTCAATTAACACACATGGCAAGAAAAATACCTTTACTACAAAAAGCTGCCTGACTGGACAGTGTAACAGTGATAGACAAACAACAAAACCACACTACATAAGGTAGAAATCCACAAAAGATTCCATGAAAATGACATACCCAACACCACTCCTCATTATTTCAATATCTCTATCTTCTATTAGGGCCCAAACCAATTTCACATCCATATACAGGCAACCCTAACACTGCTCTGTGTTTCACCATTGTTTTCTGAAAAATTCCAGAAACTCATGTACTCCTTATGCTTCATTTGCCTTTTTCCGAAGTATCAGCATGTGACAGCTAACACAGAATAAGATGAAGAGAAAGCAGGCCTTCTGACTGTCTGGCATCTAACCTGTGGAGCAGTAATGTAACTACAAGGGTAGCTGACAGAACCTTGAGTATTCAACAGCTGAGAAACTTTTAGATACCGTCTTCTACAATAATACGCAGAACCCCTGCTGTGTGCTTCTTAACTACTACAGGGACAGTTTACACACAAAAAGTATACAATCAAGCTTAACTCACTTTACAGTGCTGAATGCTTGGACCTTAAACAAGAGAGCAGAGTCTGGGCGCTCTCCATAGGGACTGTAAGAATTTGCTACCAAGTATCAACAGATAAAAAATTCACCTTCTCTTTAGCACTTCTCTCTTCTCTATCCGGTTAAACAGTTCCTGCTCTCTCTCCTTTTCTGTCATTTGTTCCAGTCGAGCTCGGTCTTCTTCATCTCCCATCAGGTCTTCCCCATAGCCATCATGGAATTCCTCATCTTCAGATGAAGAATCTGAATCTGAGCTAGATGAGGAGCTGTTGCTTTCTGAGTCAGAGACTTCTCCTAAATCAAAAATATAAGGTAGTGAGATTCAGCTGGGGCAAAGCCCAACCACTTCAAAACAGCATATTAGCAAAGGATAGCATGAATTAATTTCACACTCATCTTCCACTATACTAAAAACATACTTAAACGAAAACTAAGGCCAGGTTGAAATTACCATAATATATGTATGCCAAATAAATTTTAAAATGAATGATACTACATTTGAACACAAATTGGGTTAAAAATAAAAATTCCTAGTAAAACAAGCACATTTTAGAAGGCCTTTTAGTAATGTGTTACAGTTTTAAAGTTAGATTTCTATGCCTATATGCTTATGTCCCTGACAAGTTGCTTATACAGCCGTGAATCTGTGCACGCACACCTCAAACATCACTATCAACCATCATATTAACCACTTCATTATGGCAACCTGAAGGACCAAAATTCATCACGTGAAGACTGCCACACTATTAATTGCTACATCAGGAGATAGAGTTTAAACCAATACCCTGAGGGCTGGCAAGGCCCTGACACTAGCTCTGTTACTGTAACAAGCCCTCCCAGTTACACAGGGGTTTAGGGAACAGCTGACTCCCCAACAGCATTGGGTAACACCACCTTTAAACTTGATCCAAGTCCAAGTACTTTGATAATCTCAGCTAATTGACTAAATTACACTGAATTACGAAAGCAGGCATTAAGATTCCTTCTTTTACTTTCACTCTGGTGTTAGTATTTCTGGAAACTTCCAGCTTTTCAAGCTCAAAAAACCCTTGATTTGTAAGCACTGATATATACAGATGCAGTCACTTCATGCCTTTGTCTGTATCTGCTGTGCTTGATATACTTAAAACTGCAAGCTCCTTCATATACTTTCTTCACTTTCTTTTTTAGTATCAACAGAAATCGCAAGTAAGCACCTTCAAACCTTCATGGGCATGATGAAAACAGAAGACAGGAAGTTTGCCCAGCACTCAAATGTATTCAATATTCATGTAAAAAATTCTGACAAAGTTACAGAATAATTTTTCTTCTTCCATGTCAGTATAAATGTGCAAGAATTCCAGTTCAGAGCAAACGCATGCAAGATAAGCTTCTATTTGCATCACAAACACTATACACCTCTCCCTTTGTTATCACGAGAAGTTTGGGAAGGGAAAATATGTCAATGAAAATAAAAAATGCTACCCACAAGGGTGGATAGGACATGCTAGAAGGAAGCAAGGAATTTTCTGGGAGAAAGTCAAGCAATGAAATGTCACACATTCTTCAGCCGAAACAGCATTTAGTTTGTGGTTGTAATGGAGTGCTCACAGCAATGCTACACTGAATTACATGCACTTCAAGCCATGGCACATTTAAAAGTTACACAATGACTGTAAGTTACACAATGAAAAGTCTTTGAAGATGGTCTTCAATATCACCATGCAACATTACTCTTCAGGGTGCACAACAGATAAGTTCACTTGGAATCACACTAAGTGGATGTATGTGTGTTATCTTACCCTCTTCAGGTGCTGAGCTCTCAGCCGAGCTGTCTTTATCTGAGCTGCCGGAAGAGGCAGCTTTGTTCATCTGTTTCTTCATGGCTCCTTTCCTCTCTGCCTTACCCGCTTTTCCCTTTTTTTTGTTTTTAGAACCTCCAACAGTCCACTGCAAGGAAAGAACCAAGAAAGGGATCGTGAGACACAAACATCATTCTCTTCTCCCTTCTCCAAAACACTGGAGTAAAACCAGCTGAGAAATAGCCCAATACCTGACAGCAAAATAATCAAACAAGTGGAAAGAAGAGGAAAAAAAAGAGAAGCCAATAGGAAACTTATCAGATAAATGAGAGCCTTTTTCAAGGTTTTTGAGGGTGGTGTGTAGTGCGGTTGATTTCAGTTTTTCTTTAAAAAAAAGAAATCAGTTATCAATGCAAGCCTACAGTTGGTAGGACACTACTTCTAAAAAATAATGAAGACTTCAGAGTTTGCAATATCTGCCATGAGAGAAGGCAATGAAAATATTTTCCTAGGAAAATAATTTCAAACAATGTGTCCAACTGCATCTGTAAAGATTAGCTTCAGTTTACTATTAAACAGAACCAACTGATGTGTTTCCAGAACTAGTTTAATCAAGAGTAATTTTATATTTCATGAAGGACACCAATTATACATGACAGCCTTTCTAAAATCTCAGTTTTACCAAAGTACACAATGTGTATTTCTATGCAACAAGCCCATAGTACACTCATATATGCAGGTGGTGGCACTACTGTCTGTGTACGCAAAGTGGAATCAAATCAGAATCACAGAAGTCAGGGGGGAAAAAAAAAAAAAAATCAAAATCTAATTTTAATTTTCTTTTAATATCATATTTTCAGTTAACTTAGATTGCAGTTTCCAAGTACAGGACTTATACCACCAGACATACACAAATAGCCATTTTAAATCCCTAAGTCCCAGAAGAACTAGTACTTACCTTACACTGTGATTTCTTAATAGAATTTTTACATTGTTCCAACTACCTGGGTAAAGCCAGAAGGGAACAAAAGCAATAAGGATTGCCCATATATTACTTTAAGGCTTTACAATATTTTGCACTTCACTGCCTCTCCTAGAAGAAGCTCTCCAGACATGAGACCCTTAGGGATATAACAGGCTTTATATATATATATATATATTTATATATATTTTTATATATATATATTTTTATATATATATATATATATATTTATATTTATACCATAATCCTCTTCATACCTGTATAGTATTCTCATCTTTCATGCACATCACCATCGGGTTGAGCATGCAGTCTTAAAAAAACATTCCTAATGCAAGTGAGTAAATACACTTTCGCATAACTGAGATCTTGCACTCAAAACTACGCTAAGTAGGAAAAAAAACACTTTAGATTTGACCTCAGATGCACACAAACTTCAGGCTTCTTACCCAGTCACCCTGTCCTGGGGGATGAATCAAGTCCATCTCTGCAGGCAATAATCATTATATCAAATTTGATAAATTGTTCTGCCTGATAAGACACTATCCTCAGAGAAACCCAGTGTTCAATTACTCTAGATGTAACTCAAGCAAGTAGTTATAAGCTGCTAACTGATTTAATAATACCTGAACTAATACCTTTGGAATTTCTCAGGTTTTGATTACTCTCATACCCAACCTTGTACTTTTCACATTACCAAATGCTTCATCATCTTCTTTAGGTACCATCAGAACATTCAAAAGTCTCTGTCAATGCAGAAGTTAGTTGTTTTTTTTTTCTGAGGTAGAATTACAGTAGTGCACCTTGCAATTCATACCCTATATGCAGGTATCCCAGTCTGTTATGGTCTGTAGGACAGGTGAGAATCTGCACAGAAAGCTTCTGAATTTATACTAGCCCGAGCTTGTACTGAAGTTTTTACTGGCTTAAGTGTTAAAGTTTTACTTGTTCAGTGTTACAATACTGTTGTCTAATAATATTTCTGGTTACCTATGCCCACATAAATCAGTTAAGAACAAGCTTGTGCTCTGCCTAAATCTGCTCAAACCTCAGCATTACAGAATCATCTCCCAGGTGTACAGAAAAGTGCATTTTTGCTATTTGTTCAACAGCTCATCTAATGCCAGTATACCAGTGAAAAAACAACAGCAAGGAAAGTGAAATTAAGCATTTAACAATGATGCAGAGGTGCCTCCCTCTCACAGCTCTGACATTTCTTTTCAGTGTTCTAACACTGAATTATATCTCATGTCTGTGTGCTGCACAGCAAGGAAGCAGCACACAGAAAGCCACAGTATACAACACAGTTATATCAAGACCTTGAAAGGTCATGCTGAGATGAAAGAAGTTAAGATCAGATAAAAAACAGCAGGACTTCTGTTAATAAAATGTTTAATAGCTGTATATACATGTGTTACATATCACTGTTCTCAGCTTTTAACTTACAAGTAGAATTTTGGAGAGAACCTGTGACCAGGAAGACGGGACTGAAAAGAAACCTGTGTGACAAACACTTGGAACAAAAAAATCCCAAAAACCAAAAAACACCAAAACACCAAAACACCAAAACACCACCACCAAAAAACCTCACCAAACAAAAATGACCCAAACCCACACAAACAAACACAAAACCACAAAAACCAACCAAAGAAACAAAAACCCAAAAAACCAAAACCCCAAAGCAAAACAGAAACAAAAAAAACACCCACCAAACCCAAAACCACCCAAACAAAACCATATAAAATAAGGTAATTAAAAAACCTTCCTAATCTAGGAAAGTGTGCTTTGGTTTCTATTTCACTCTGGAGATAATGCTTCATCTCACTTTTGTTTATGCAAGTGACCTCTATGTCCATCTCCCAATTTCAGTGCTGTCACAAAGCCAAATTCTTAGCCAGCCTAGGTGTTTCTGGGCTTATTCAGTTACTTCAATTTCTCATGAATGCCTGGTCATTCCTAGAACGACTACAGGACAAGACAAGGGTTAGAGCAGATCTTGGACACACAAATCATCAAAACCAGGACACAGTGCAAGACTCTTAAGCTCACAAATTGCTCTGCATTTGGCCAGTGCTGCAGTTGTCATTTGGACACTGAATGACCACTCTGTACTGCTCAGAGACAGCGGCCAACACCAATTTCTTCTTGTGGCAGAGGAAGACACAATAGAGTAGTTGGTCTAGGAGGGAGAGGGAAGTAAATACTGGAAAGCCATGGGCTGCATGGCAACTTGCAATCCCAACCAAAATCTTGAGTCCCTTCCTCATGCTCCAGCAGAGCAGCAGAAATCAAAAATGCAACATGGTCACATGCAGCATCAAGTAAAAATGCGCACACAGTTATAGTCAGAAACATTTCTTTGCTCTGTTTCCCTTAACACCAAACAACTACTTTCCAAAGTCTGTCCTTTACTGCAGTTTCTCCAGGTTTTCTCTTCCATCCTGCAGTCAGGCAGCACCAGTCAATGGTTCTCACATGCTTCCCATGACTACAATGCCTCCTCCGAACAGCCTCTCTATTCACCACTGCCTTCTCCGACACCATCTGGAACCCTCCATGGTTCCAGACACAGCAAGTTAATAAACCCATGCAGAAGTGTACTGCAACATGGCTTTCTGCTTATTGTTTAGTACTACCAAACAACAGAGCTTTATGGCTCATTCACAAGAATCAGCCAGAAGAGCATTTTGAATTTTCCTCTTGCTGCCAAGGTTCAACAGTGTTAATAGCTTGCATATCTCCTCCAAGAAACAGTTGGACATGATGATCCTAAAGGTCCTTGCCAGCCTAAATGATTCTTTGATTCTACGAAGTCCAAGCTAAGCCATAGAAACCAGAATGAACTTAGGAAAAAAAAAACCCCAACCCACCACATTAGAAATTGCCTAGATTTATAAGTCAGCTTCCAAAAAAGCAACTACACAAAGTGATTTATAAAAATAATTTATAGCTCAGCAAACCTGGAACATATTTCCACTAGGGAGATGAAATGAGACCACGGAGGGAAAAAAAAAAAAAGAGAAAAGAGAAAAAAACCCCCCATACCTGAAGAGAGCTCAGAGGGCAAATTGTTTTACTGTTCACGTAGTTGCTATTTTCTTCTATTTACACAGTACCTAAATGCATTATATACTGAGATTTATTTGCAAATAGGTGCTCTCCCAGTATTTTTTTTACCCCCTATGAAACCAGACAGAGATGCACCAGTAAGGCAGCCAGCCTGTCCTTGCCTTATCCAACGGCTTCCTAAGTAAAACACAAACTACAAGCCACAACATCAAAGGAAAATAGGTCCCTTACCAATGTGTTCCTTTCTGAGGCCAGATAAACTTAAGCTGTCCTGTTTAAGTGTACCACGGCAGGTAACATCAGCTCAGCTTACAAACTTCCATCCATTCATACAGGAAAAAAATGAGGCAGTCCACCAGGCAAGTCATGAAACTACAGTTTCAACCTGTCTGAACTCAACAGCAGGAAGCACAAACACGAAAATAAAGCAGTATTTACTGTCTTCAGGCTTTCTAAAAGCTTGAAAAACTCTGCAGACGGCACTCCAAGAGCTTCAAGGAGGCAAATGCTCACTACCACTACTTTTAAAACTAAATAGTAAATAAAAAGCCCTTGTTATTTATCCTGCCTTTCAGGATCTACACCCATCAATTGAAGACCTCAAACACCTTCATGGATGACAACAGCCCAGCAATCAGAAAAATTAAAGAACCATTTCAGACACAGAGAGGAGACTCCAGGTGTCAACACCAAAATGGAAAGGAAATAAGCAAATAAAGAAAACACCTTCTGAAGTCACAGAAGAGGCTTTGCCAGGAACTGGCTGAAAGAAGGTTTCATGGGTTAAAACACCACCAGACATCTGATTTACCCTTTTCATCCAAGCACTGCTTGAAGAAGCTCACAGAAAAATAACTACAGATAATTATGAACTAGTTGGTTCAAATTCAGTTTAAGCTTCAAATTAACATTTACTCTAGAAGTATTTTGAGGGGGTCCACATATGGAAAAATGGCAAGAACTGCTGAGTGACAACATTGAGATGGTAGACACCAAATGCCAATGAAGAAGCACTGCACAATTAAAACACACTTGGGGATGCTACTGGCTGTGAAAACCTGCAACGTTTTATTCAGGAAGCCTGGGCCAAACACCTGGAGATGGCAACAGCCATAAAACACTTGGTCCACAAATGCCTTGTACAGCTCTAGCATGACTAGCCAGACAGCATCACCTGGACTAACAAAGGCTTAATGGCTTCTCTACATATTAGACAGTGCCTTATGACTGCATTGTTGTCTGCAAAAACTGCTCCAGAAGTACAAAGGAAAAATCCATTCAGTGGAGGGCAAAAAGAAAAAAATCACGTATTTAATTCTAATACCCCCATGAGTCTATTTCTGGAACAACCTGCAGTCCTTGAGAGCTCTTACAGACTCTTCCTACCACATAAATCAAATCCCAAGAAGTTATCCCCATGCTAGTTTGCAATTAAAAAAAGTTGGTTGCAGACTAAATTTTATACCAATTTTGTCCACAGCTTACTCACATCACCTTTTTGGATATGCCAGCCTTCATGCAATTAGCTTGTGCTATTCAGATTTGCATTTGCGCTTTATTTGGAGTGGGGCAAGTAACAGCACCTCTCTTCCTTGAGGAAAGCTTTGCTATTGCACCTATTAATAGCTGAAGGAAGCTGTCTCCAAGAAAAGTCAAAGTTACAAATCATACAGCCTATAAGCTATGTATAAGAAGATTAAAGCCTGGCCTGTTTCAAATTTCCTAAGCTTGAAACAAATGTATGGCAAAGGCCTCACAGGACTGGAGAACCCACTCATTCTTGAAGGTCTAATTAAGCAGTATTATGAAATAAAAGCACACAGGAAAAGACAATACTTAGTATTGTAATTTCTACAAACCCACAAAAGGATACCCCCAAAACAGAAGGAACACATGCAGTATTCTGCTGATCTGTGCTTTGCTGGAGTGCTCTAACTTGAAGTGCAGTAAGGAGATACAAAGAGGCATAAAACCCTCTAGGCTGACTGTTACTTGAGACCAATCTCCTCACTAGCTGCATGACTAGTACTCACCTCCTCCTCTGTACCATAGCTCCTGACAAGATCTTCAGCTATACAGTTCCCTAACAAATTAGCACATTTGTAAAAAAAGGCATAAACAGATAATCCTCACTAAACTCCAGATTAGTACTAAGTATTCATTATCTAAGTTTTCTTGTCCTGGAAGTATCTTCTGTCATTACCCTGTAGGCGTTAAAAGGCAGAACTAAGCCCTTCCTGACATTAGAACAAGTGTAGATGATCTTACACCACTGTTGTACAGTACAGTCTTGCAACACCATTGGTAACAACAAACCTTTCAAGAGAGACAAACAGGAGCTCCCACAGCACTGTGGCTTTCTGTCTAATCAACACAAATGTTAAAGAAGTTGTTGCAGAAGTCATCCACTCTTCCCACACAGTAGAAAGAATTACCTCACTGTAAGCAAAGAAGCCAGAATAAAAGGAAGAGCGAGAGCCCAGAATTAACCTACGGCAACTGAGGAACATCATCCACCCAATGCACTCAATCAGCAACAAGAACACCTTATGGACACACAAACCTATAGCATGGTAGCCCCAGCAGTAACGTGGCTAGCACCAAATTGGTTACATGCAGAAAGTTATATACCAGTTTGAGATGGTGAGCTCTTGAACAGACAAGGTCACACACTAGATAAAGGAGCCACCTATGTCCCCATCTGTGTCCAGATTAGTACATTTCTTTGCAAAGGTAGCCCTTCTTACTACAAAGCCCTGCAGTCATTGCTATTTATCAACTCTGAGCAAGAGTCTACAGTCAATTCCGTCAAGAATGCTCTACAGCCCCACCAGAAGACAGTTCAGAGCATCCCTCCTATTTCATTGCCTGCAACTCACCTTCAGTACCTTGGCTAGGAAATTTGATTCAGACCACAGAGGTCCTTTAAGTGTTACAGAACTCAGCATCTGGGTGAGAAGCGCATCCTCACTGATACACATAAATATAACCTTGAAGATCTAGTGACATCCCTTGGGCACTACTGTATAGATGCAGCATGATTTGTACATGCTGTTATTCAGTAATACCAAAATGTTTTTCTCTCTGCTATGCCCCACAAACTTTCCTCCTTTTAAAAAACAAGCAGCACACTGCATTATCCTCTGAAATAGAGATTTAGGCTTCTTCCCTATAGATGAAACATAGTGCAAATCTTGGAACACTTTGTGCTTTCCAGGAATCACAAAGGACAGGCACACTGAAAAACCTCTGTGGAAACTTATGGGTACGATTAAGCGCATTTGCCCAGGACAACAATTTCCATGCTTTTGCCTCAAGGTCTTCACCTTGCAGGAAGTCCAGTAATACCATTTCAATTTTTAGAACTCCCCTCCCAACCCCCAAGGTTGAACAAATTTCAAACCAACCACAAGAATGTTTAATAAAATCTGAGTTGTTCAGCAGGACTAGTGTAGTCAAGCCTAGGGACACACAGAACTGAATGACTGGCAGAAGCAGAACTGTTATAAGCCAGCCACTCATCCTGCTGTGACAAGCAGCAGTTCAGAATGCATATTTCAGGCACAGGAATAGAAGCAAGTGTCCTAATTACCTCTTCTCTAAATCTTTTTCCTCTCGCTGCATGGAGGTCAGAAAGAACATAGTATCAATTTGAAATGATACACAGATTAGAAAGAGTATCAAATGCACAGGGTGCAACAGTGGCACTACTGATCTGCAAGGTCTGTGCAAATTTGTGAAGGCGTGTTTTTCACATTCTACATGAAATTGAAAGGTAGACTTTATTACACAAGTTAAAATTTTGACAGCTTTCAAAGATAAACACAGAATGGAAGGCTTTATCATCCACATGTTCTCCACACCCAAGTCTACTTTTTCCAGACAAGCTGATCTCCACATAACTTCAAATAAATAAACTGAGCCAGCAGATCTGAACACACACTGTGACAGACTGAGTCAGTAAGAGAGACCCAACAAGAAACCTAATACATCTAGCCCGCTCACAATTTTCTCTGTCTCTATGCCTTAAACATATATTAGATACAAGAATCACTTCTTTTTAAAGAAAATTATTGATTTGAAACAGAGTTCCAATCATATTTATTTCAAAAATGCCTCAGAAAGAAAATTAAATCTCACATTCTTCACCCTTATTGGAAGAACTCTGCTACACAAAGAAATGCATAATAGTTTACCACTGGCCCACCCTGCTAGTCTTCAAGTTGCCACAATGGATAAACTTTCCCGTAGTTTCAGAAAAAAACCCAACAAAAATCCACATCAAACACCTCCCTGTCAAATTTTTAAGAATAGGTAGAGTAAATGACCTCACTATAATTTGCAGAGAACTTGCAAAAGATATTTGTAACCTTTCAAAAAATTGTTTTTATTCAAATACCTGCAAAACATGTTTGCCAGTGCCGGGTTTAATAAGATGTTTTCAGTTTTCTTTTCTAGATGCACAGACCTTTAACCAGCTCTAGAATGTAGTACCAAGAACAAATACTAAGAACAGAACCAGCAGATAAGCACTGCTATACAAGAAATTGACAAACCTTATAACAAAGTAATGCTAAACTCTTTCTTCAAAAATGTCAATTAAAACACACCCTGTTGCATGTCCAAATGGCCAGACAGCTTCCCAGCACAGTTCTCAAAGAATTAAAGTAGCCAAATAGAACAATTTTACTACCCATAAAATAGTACCACCTGCCTTAGCCCTTCTCTTAGGAAAGAAGCTCCGCTCTAAAGCTGAAAACCTCTCCCCCTGAATTCAGAGTCCAGCTTTAGCAGCTCCACTGCTACTTCAACTTCAAGCATGACACAGGAGAAAAACTAGTTTTAAGCAGGCAGCTCACCAGACCATATGAACGTGGGATTAAACTGGCAGTCATCTCTTCTACAGACAGACTATTCTGTATACAATTAGAATTCAAATCGTATTCATTTAAAAAAAAAGAAAAGGAAAAAAAGAAAGAAATACATCCTCTGGTGTTAATGAGTCTCCATCAGTCTCCATCATTGACGGCCAGTCCCACTTTATGAAGTCAGCAGGCTAAATACACTGTATGATAAATACACTTTCACTGCTTAGGTACGATCAGACAAATAACCCATAGCAATCTCACTGATAACATGATAAACTCACTTCATCATCACTGTCTGATGTCTCAGAGTCTGAAGATGCTGTAGGTTTGCTCACAGGTGGTTCCTTTTCTTCAGAGTCACTGCGTTTCCGTTTGGCCAATGACAAGAGCTCCTGTGAAAACACACACATTTATTTCAAAGTGTCATAATTAGTCTTAACAGTCCAGGTCAGTGCACATGCAGGCTCTCTGCAATATCTGAGCACATCCCAGTAACATGATTATTCCCACTGACTAAAGAACAAAGTCTACTTAATGTTTCATAAATACACATAGACATGCACACACACAATTTTAATACAACTGGATGCTACAAAAGGATTTTGATGATAACAAGCTGTAAAAAGCAAATACTAGTACCATTACTTTCTTGGTACAAACAACATAAGACAAATTACTTTCAGAGTCATGTCCGGATTTGTCTTACTTGGATTGGGTAATAATTCAAAACCACCCTAACTACACCGTGTGGCATTAGCCCTAAAAAGCCAAATACCAGTAGATAGCAGCTTCTTCTAAACAGAGATGTTTGCAATTATACACTTTAAAGGGGAAATGCTTTAGGCATCACTATAATGTCCCAGTTGGTAATATTTAGTCAGCCTGTTCAATTTCTTTTCACTGTTGGTACACACCCCAGAATGCACTTAAAGCTTTGCATAGACACAGAGCAGGTACCAAGCTCAAAGTCTGTGAAAACTAAGTAGAGCTGTTCTGCTCGGAAGGAAGCAGTTTCACAGGCAACACACACCCACACAAAGAACTACATGGCTCTCAAATACTCTCATCATCTGCTGTTCATTGCTTGTTCAGGTGACAGAAGCAGTAGTACAAAACATTTCTGAAGCTGTGCTACTGTCTTTGCAGTCCAGGACACATAATAGATTCTCAAAAACATTGCTCTGGGGCTGATGAACCTTAGCTGTGTGTAGAAATACAGCCACACCAACTTCTGCCATCTTGGGAAGTTGATACTAGATTGGTCTGCATTAGTTTCACAACTGGAAGATTATCTCAGCAAATTGATTACAATTTAGTACCTCAAATCAGAATATAAACACTGCAAAAACTGATGGTCTGCCTACTTACCAACAAAATAACTTTTCATTAGTAACAGCATTTTACAAACCTTTCTCTGAAGGCCAGCAACATCAGCATAGCATACTTGTACAATTAACAGATCTCCTCTGGAAGAAGCTTCTGTAGGGTCTCTCTTTGGGAAGCTCTGAAGAGGATCACCACTTTTAAGCCAAGCAATATTCTTTCTTTCTTTCTACACGTATTTTCTGTTTTCCAAGATACTGTATTAAAAAGGCTGCTAAGCTCTTTGATTCAACAAGCCTAGATTGCCCCAAGAAGCTGTCAAACATTTAATCTACAGAGGTTAACTTGGTATTTAAATCAGTATTCTCTCATCTCAGAAACATTGCTTCCCTGCTGCCTAATCTTCATCCTTGCACATACATCTCCCTGCTGTTACAGTTGCTACAAACAGCTCAGTGGAGGGGGAAGCACCTACTACGCAGGTACAGCTGCAGATGCCTGCTGCCAGTGAGGGATGGAACAGATGCAGAAACCATGTGGTTATTCCTACCACCATCACTCCAATTGTCTGACTGACACGAGAGCTAGTCCAATTACTATTTTCAAGTTCTAAAACTACCAAACTGATACACCAGCAGCGACATATTGGCAGCTCTAAGGACTCAGAAGTATGAAAGATAAACCACATCTGCTCCAGTGTATTTGTTTAAGAGAGCATCCAATCTGATTTTTCTGAAGCTCCAATCTGCAAAAGTATTTCTGAGTGTTTGGGAAGGCTTTTTATTGCAACATAGCAACAGCTTCTATATTAAAAACCCGAAGGTCCAACACATAAATTACATCAGCATATTTGATCTACCAAACTTCTCCCCGGAACAAGCACTGCCATACAAGCTGTAACACTCTTCACCTATAATGTCTTTATTTACCATTTGAACCACACCATCAATACCTGCTACACCAAAAGGTGAGTCTTTGAAAGCAGCCCACTCCAAAGAGGAAGACACCCCTTTTACAACTCTTGACACGGTTGAACTAACACCAGACTTACAACCCCGGGAGATGCCCTGACGACAAATAAACAAATATTACTCCTTGTTGCATCTACAGGCTCCTAACTCCATGCGGTTTCCCATCAACAGAGCTCCCCCAGCGCAACCACCAAGAGTGAAGGGGGTACATTAAATACGCATTAACACTCCGGGAGCCCGCCTGCCCCGAGGGGAGGCAGGGACCAGACACGCTGCTCTCCCGGCGTGCCAAAGTAGCACGGAAAAGTTGCCCAGCCCTTTGGGCCTCTTTCCCCACTACTCGAGGTGGGAAGACCGCTGGCAGCCGGGCCTCGCTAAACCCTCCTCAAGGCCAGACCGTCCCGGAGCATCGCCCAGAGCACCCATCGCCCCTCCGTCCCGCCGGCGCCGAGCACCGGGCCCGCTGCAAAGAGCCCCCGCCAACGCGGGCCTCCTGCCAGGGGCGGGCCGGGGACCCGCCGGAGGGGCGCGGGCTCTCCCCACGGCGGCCGCGGGGCCCCATCGGGCTGAGGAGGGCGAAAGCGGCGCGGGACCACAGG
>VZRL01001129.1:330026-395190 GCA_013397895.1 Origma solitaria
GTGCCGGCCTCGCCTCTGGCCGCCGGGCTCGGGAGGGCGGGCGGGATCCGGGCCCGGTGCCCAGGCCGCGGCGCGGTGCGGCGCACCAGGGCCGTGGCGGAAGCCGAGGCGTCGCAGCTGCCGGGCGGTGCATCGTGCTGGCGCTACAGCCTTGCCAAGGGGCAAACATCGGGCTAAAGTACAATGTGTTAAAATTCCCCGTTTTCTTCTTGTACTTGCGTGAAGCAATGAGGAGACAGGGTTTCTCGATCGTGAGCTTGCCTCCGATCTTGCGAAGTGCAAAATGTGAATTCATTCAATATAGCTTTAGACCACAGGGCACGACTTAATTGGAGTATAAGAATAACAGTAATGGATTTTGCCGTGGGTAACGGAAGGTATGTGACATATAGAGAATATATATGGGGTGCCTGACTCCATTCTTAAAAGTTCAGAGAAGTTGATCGTGTGTGACATCATTTTTGGATTTACTCTGTGGCATTAAAAAAAAAACAAACCGAAAACTGTCTAATTTTATGAGTAAAAGATAATAGCCTCTCTACCGAACACTGAGCATTAAGGCTTTCCTTTGTGAATTAGGGAATAGCAGTGTGGCATAGCTGTTCCCACCAACAGTGATACAGAGAGAAGCAAAGAAAAGATTTTCAGAGTTTTCCTGAAACCTTATTATAAAAAACCCTATTGAATTGCAGCGTTTCGTGTTAATTTTTTTGGTCTTTGCAAATGTCTCTGTAATCCTAAAACAGGTATATTGAGGGGGCAAGGAGCTGGATGACATGGAAGAAGCATGTGGTATGGCTGCTGCAGGACTTCATATCTGAAAAATCTTGTCATCTGTGAGTGTCAGATGAGATTCTCATTTTTGTCTGTATGGCAGCAGCATCTGCCTGTTGTGAATTTGTGATTTTCATGCAGGGGATAACACTTTTTAGTTATGAGATGTCATCTTTTAGAAACCTTCATGGGTTGTTTTTGCTGGTGTTATTTGTAACACCTAAACTTATTTACAAGGGAAGGGTTGAAGAGAAACTGATTTTTTTCTATTTTCAGTTTTATTTGAAGTATTCTACTTGGGTTTTCTTATTTGCATGGGGATTTCACACCGTGGGGAGAGAGGAAATCAGGGTGGAAGTCAGTATGTAAAACAGAGCCTGAAGAAGTGTAATTCGTGATGGTTTTTTTCATTCATTTTTCCAATTACTTAGATTTCTAGTTAATATCAATTATAAAAGTTAAATAGTTTCACAAACATCCCATATGTAATTTTTTATAACCTTTTCTCTTTTTCGTTAAAGGTGAAGATCAACTACAGTAAGATAAATAGCTCTGGGTACTAGTTTTGTTGTTAAATTGATTTTCAACCCATTAATTGGCTAACTGGACCTGAATTCTTCAAGTTTACCAGTATGTCTTTCACTGTGATGCTGCTGAATGATGCTTCCTTCCATGGAGGATGCTGCAGGCACAAAGTTTTGCTCTCCTTACTTGGACCTCTCCTCAGCAGTTCAAAATTGTACAGCAGCTACAGGAGGCCAGGGGCAGAACCTGAGAAAAAACCATCTTGGCAGAATGCTGATTTCAGCTTTAAGAAGGGCATTGATCAGCTAAAGACCCAGCTAAGCTTGCTGAAGAAGGAAACCCAAGATTACTTACTGGGACCTGGAGGCCATCCATTAAGTCAGCATCTGTTGGAACAGACGAGGGTGTTGTGGCAGTTTCGGAGCCAAGAAGATTTAAATAAATGGGTTATTTCCTCTGATGTAGAGATTGGAGGGAAAAGTGAAGTTTTCCTCAAATTGGGTAGGAATAACCAGGCTGCTCTGCTGTACGGAACCCTCAATACAGAAGTACCTCGTGATGGGGAGACAAAATACAGTGGATATTGCAGTATGAGGTCTAAGCCAGCAGTGGTAAGTACAGCTCCCTGTTTGCACAGCTTCTGTTACTGAATCTGAGGGTGTTTGTGGAATCCCAGTGACAGCAAGTGGCCTGCTCTTTACTGCTGATCACTTTCAGGAGTATTGAACTTTCTCTCAGAGATGTAATTGCTGCTATATATTTTGACCTGGAAGGAACTTAAATTTTTTTCTTGGATTTTGTTTTCTTTTCTTGGAAAAGGAATAATACATGTTTGATCATTTACTTATGTACAATAGACAAGCCTGTTTGCAGCAGCCTTAAAAATTAAGCATCTGGAATTAATCTTTATATCCAAAATTGGTGTAATTAAAATAGACATCTGTCTAAATTTGAAGTTAGTTGAGTGTGTCATAAGTAAGAATTTTCTGGGCTTTAACTTGGTGTATTCATCAGACTTGGTTAAGATGAATGAACTCATTTTCTCCAAGGAACAGAAAACAATGCTTTGAAATGCACTTTTTAAAGGTCTGCCTTTTACTGTACATCAGAAAAAACGAGACACAAATCTTTGATAGCTCAGAATTGAGCAAAATAGAACCAGAAATGGATGTGCTTATTATGGATACTGCTAGCTTCATTCCTTATTTGTAAACACCTTTAAAAGAAAAGGAACATTTTCACACAGTGGATAGAATCCTTAACTATTTAATGTGTTCTATTATTTGTGTCTTTGCACAAGTACTCAGGTAAAATAATATCCTGGCCAGAATCTTGGGGAGCAGAGAATATGAGTGAGCAAAATCAATGGGTAAATGAGAGATAAATGAACACTGATTAAAATGGTGACCTTGGATCAGATGAGTGGAACAGCAAGTGGAATCTCGTCTGAGTTCAACTCTCAGGACTGCTACCAACTTGTGCAAATGTGACTCAAACTTTCCCCTCCTAATTCTGAAGTAGTAAAGTGTATCAGTCCATCTTTATAAGGCATCTTTATTTAAGTAGAAAGGCTCAGAACTGTTCAAACCATAAAATTAAATATCTACGGGCTTTGTATTAATATTTTGATGATCTACTCATTCTGTTGCCTACAAGATGAGTTGGTAGAAGGATAGCTGATAGGTAGCCATAGTAGTGCTGTAAAATAAAGGGGAAACATCTGAATTTTTGGTGCTAATTTTGACTTATTGGCAGTTTTGTCCAAGAATAACGCTGCCCCCTATTGCTCCAAGTGACCTCAGTGTAGCTCTCTGAAGACACTTGGATCTGTCATGCAAATGACAACATCAGGATTTTTCAGATCTTTGGAAAAAATGCAGTAAAGAATTATAGACATGTTTGCAATATTATTATTTTAAACATTTAATGAAAAAAAAAGTTGGAAAGCATTAAATGCTCCCAGTGTTTATGTTAGTCTCCCACTGGGAAGTTATCACACAAATAAATTATGTCACTGCTTTGATTTCCTGTCATCTCTTCTGAATTATCTAGAACTGGCTGCAGAATATTAAACTTAATGAACAACATAAGTACTGATCAATCTCTGTAGCATTTGTGTACTTGCCTGGTAGGGAGTTCAGTCCTAGGAGGAAGGTCTGATTTCTGACAGTTACAATATTGTGGCATATAATGGAAGTGCAAGTCCTCAGAGTGGTAATATTGCAATTTATGGGCTCTAATATAGTGCTGAAGGAAATTCAGTGAGCTCAGCAGCCAGGATGATGACAGAGTAGCCCAGTTTTTACTATGTTGCAGTAAATATTATCTGACATAATAACAAGGGCAATGATCAAAGCAACAATGCTCTGTTCCTTATAATGAAAGTTTCCCTTTAGTAAGGAGGAATAATTCTATTTATTAATAATTTGTAGGGATCTTTTAACAGGAAGAAGTATTATGACTGGTCAAACTTCAACAGTCTGTATTTACGTGTCCGTGGTGATGGCAGACCTTGGATGGTAAACATTTATACAGACCCTTACTTCTCTCATCTAAAGGATGACCTCTACAGCTACTTCATGTTCACACGAGGAGGCCCATACTGGGAGGAAATAAAGGTGAACTAATGAGTCTTTCAGACTAATGAGACTGTCTTGGGGTCCCGGCCAAAACATGGAAAGGGGAGCTTTTTCAAAATTCACAGTTTGTTTCTATTGCTGTCCACTTGACATTTTCATTTTACAATAGACAAGTGCCTTTGGTTTGGGAGTTCCCAAAACTGGGCTGGGGGGAGGGCATAGTGTGTCAATTGTGGTAAAGAATTGATCAACCATATATTTCCCTGAATGCCTACTGTTGGCTCTTACTGGAGTAATAGGACAGGTACAGCAATTGAAACTTGCCCAGTGTTACCATGAATACTGTCTGTGCTAACCATTTTATCTGTAATACAAATGGGTGTAGGCTGGTGTAGGATTTGTTCCATGGAACAGGATTTGCCTAACTCACAGCCTCTCTGGAGTCAGTCAAGAGTTGGGATTTGTCATTTATGACCCTTGAATCTGTGACACAAAATAATATTTTTAAGATGTATGAGTTGTAGTTCTTCTCCGATGCAACTTGGGGACCTTTTGTAATGGTCTGATGACAATGATAAGGAGGTTTGCACATCCTTCTTGAATTGGTGTTGAGTGCTGCATGATACTATTGTCCAATCACGTGGGAACAGCCTACTGTTTCACAGATGGAGGATGAAAGTTGGTGTGTCATTGATGGCTTGGATGTTTCCCTCTCGTCAGCCATCAGCCAGCCCTTCTTTCTGGTTCCCACTGCTTTCAAAGTAATTTTTACATTATCCTGAAGTGCTTTGCTAGAGGTACTGATGTCTGAATTTTGCACTGTGAAATCCACAGCCTGGGTACAGACAAGCTGTCGGTATGTACACAAGCTAGACTTTGCAGTAATTTCTGGTTTATGTTTTCATTATTTCTCTATGTAAACAGCCACCTTCTGTGCTGCAGCCTTTCATTGTGTCCTGATGGCTAACACTCCTGTGTGATGGCTACAGCCACCGCAGGACAGGGTGGGCCTGCAGCTGGCTGTGTGTGGCCAGTTGGAAGGGTTAATGTGGCCCATTTTTTTGTCAGTTTTAGGTACCCAACTAATGCAGTACCACATATAGCAGAGTGTTATTCTACTAACACATGCTTATTTTCTTTCCCCTGATTTTCTGTTTTATTTACTGGTGACACTAAAGTCTGATTTTTTTTATTTTATTTATTTATTTATTTTTTTTCTTTGTTTATGTTAGATTCCATTCTCCAAATTCTTTCTCTCCAGTCGGGGAAGAGTCCAGGATAACCAGCATCCTGTCTGGTTAGACAAGGCAAGTTTTCTATCGTTTTTATTTGAAATTTCATTTGAAAAGGGAGTATAAGGAACACACAACTGCTCTGTAAGACATTCAGAATTTCCTTCAAGACCATATTGGCCTGATATAGATAATTTACAAATTCTCTAATGTTTGTGAATTTGAAGGGCCTCTTGTTATAAGGTACATTACACTCATGTGCTTGCCTTTGCATTCAAATTATCCTACTTTGTGATAGCAGTGTCACATAGTAATGTCACATAGGAGCTCCAAAAATATCTTAAAGAGATCTATATAACCAAGAAATTACTCATAACCTTCTTCACTTTTCAACGAAACAACAAAAAAATCTTTTTTTGAGGAATAATCAAAGTGACTAAGCAATCTCAAATGCTGGTTGGCGCAGTACTGCCTAAAATACTAAAAGTAAGTATCATAAACTTTATTTATGATACAGAACCCTGTCAAGGAAACCATATTGTGAACTTTATCTGAGAATGTATTCTATCCGTGACCTTGATGTGTACAGAGGTTTTTCAGGCTTTCTTGTCTAAATATTAAGTAAATTCTTGAGTATTTTTTTTATTCTTGCAAATAGATAGAGTAATTCACTGATTCACAGGAGACATGGTGGAAAAATTTTTATCTTTTAAATTTCAGTGACCCTCCTGCATGTAATTCAAAGCAGCTTAATACCCAGTGACTGCCAAAAGGAAAACAATGTTAGAAATATATATGAAGAGAAAATAAAAGGACCATTACTTGAATCAGTGTTTGTCACCTGAAATATTACATTCAGTTACTAACTGCCATAATGAAAAAAACCAGAAGTTTGAGGGCAATTCAATGATTGACAGCATAAAACCAATCTGTTTTAAAACAAGCTGATGCCACAGAAAGCAAGTAAAAATTATCTGAAGGAGGTGGATTTGCTACAAGAAAAAAATAATCATTATGGAAGAAAGTTGTTATAAAAGGCCTATGTTTAAATACAGCCACTGAAAAATTTGTCAGTATTTGGAATATAGTCATTCAAAGTGGTAAATGAAAACATAAAGTTGTATATGGGGTGTTTAAAAATATTTACTGGGAGTTAAAGGGACAAATCAGTACTTGATCTAAGCATCCTCCACTGAAATTTTCTTGAGGGTTATTTTATATGTAGCATTTGACAGTAAAAATGATGCACTTGCAGCATAATTTTACAAACATATTTTAAAGAAGCCCAAAAATCAGGGAAGCAGTGTGAAGGCAATTTAAGAAATCTTAATAAAATGCCTTGGCCACACAGAGAATATTCTGAGTTGGAAGGGACACACAGGGACCATCAACTCTTAAATGAATGGCCCTCATGATACTAATATGGATTCTCCTAGGAACCTTGAAGGGAGGAAATAATTGTTAAATAGGAATAAAAAAGGCAGGAAACAGACAACATATCTAGGGCTTGCACAAGAATAGAGTCTTCAGAGGAGGAGAGAGTTTAGGTAACTCCCATAATTATCTGTAACAATGTGATTTGGAAAAAAGGAGCTTTAAAAACTCTCTGGGCTCCAAAAGCCAAGCGGCTCCTTGTAGAGCTTGCTGCTGGGGGCAGGGATGGCATTTAAAGCATTAGAATGATCCAGAGGAATTTGCATGCATTTATCTGTTATTTATTTTGCTTATTTGCAATATATATTTAGATTCAGTCTACAATTATTCATCCTAGGCATTATTTTCCTGAACTTACAGCAGTCCTCAAATTCATGGGCACTGCTCAGACCTGCACTTTGAGCAGGGCTTTGGGTCAGCTCGAGTTCATGAGGTGGCTGCACTGGTGACTGAGCTGAGCTGTTAACAGTGGAGGTGTTTTGTAACATGTAAGAGTTGAGAGACAATTCAGGCAAGCCACAGGCCACACAGATTTGTTCTTATATCTAAGAACATTATTCTAATAGGAGAACAGCGGCTAAGAACCTTGTCTTACTATTAAGCTCAGTAATTAAGTTTCATGCCAACTTAATTTTAAGTTTAAAAGGTCTGGTTTGATGTTTTCACAGAGTACATGGTGTGTCACTTAATCTAGAATGATCCCTTCCATCCTTAATTACATCTTTGTTTTTCCTATTCACAAAAGAATTGTGACTTTATGAAAATGTGTTTAGAAACCTAATTGTGATGAAAGTGGCTGTACACAAACCACGAAGGATAAAAGCAGCAGTGTTGCTTTAGGCTTAGGCCATTTTAAATCAAGGGCTTAACACAGTGGTAGTAGAAAGGCAAATGTGAAGTAATTTCCCACTGGGCTCTGTATTGAAAATGGGATAGTGAAGTGTTCAAGCCATAAGAAATGTTGCTGCATTTTGAACAAATAGCAGTTTAAAGTAGATGGCTGTAAATGATGTGTAAAATATAATTTTATTTTATGATAATAAAGTGGGAAGTGGGAGATATAACACTACACTCAAACTCACAGTTGTAACTACTGTTCTACCCTATGTGTCTTTTAATTAGATTAGAACCCTTGGATTCACCATTGGAGATAAAGTAGATGGTCCGTTCCAGCTGGAGATTGATTTTATTGGCCTGCTAAATGACAGAGCTCATAGAGAAGAGTTTGCCTATGAAATATATGACAAGAACACTCCTGTCTAAGTTGGGCTGGTGTCCTTTGGAAAATTCTTCAGATATTTGGTTTATTTTTATAAAATACTTAACATCTGGCTTTTAACAACTTGAAGAACCTAGGTAAACATTTAAGAGATAAGTGCATGAAGTGTGACACCACTGGCACCTTTGCACTCCCAAATACAGAATCCTGGAGAGAGTGTACATACATGGACTGGAACATAGCCTGAGAGGAGTTTGATGTATTCTTACAAAGTAGTAACTCTTCCCTGGTTAAGTTTTGGCTTCTATCCTGACCTTTACTGAAATAAAAGTGTTTTATGAGTTCATTGTTCTTTTTTTGTACAACTCTTTCATTTTCTACATTATGTGGTTAGTTGACAGTTGTAAAACACTTGAATCTGCTAGTTTTAAACTGAGAAAGGTAGGAGAACTAATACACTGAGGACTGGTGCTTAATTGTGACTCAGCTACTGAAATTTACAAAGAGCAGCGCCAGAAGTGGAAAAGGCAGAAGTATTTCAACCTTTAGCTTTGGCTCCTCTGGATAACTAAAAAAAGAAAAGGCTGCCACTGCCAAGATGGAAACAAGAGCTATGCAGCAGGCTTGGCTTTTCCTTTAGAGCTGCTGAGGAGAGTCCTACAAGGCTACAGAACTAAGATTGTTGGAGAGAAGTAATGCTCCAAAGGAGGGGTGGAGGAAAACCCCAGCTCTGTCTGCTCCGTGAGGAGGCACAGCTGGGCTTATTTAGCACCATTCCGGGTCAGAGCAGGTCGCACTTTTGCTGTGTGCAATGGGCCTAACTCAGCTGTGGTGTAAGAAGTCACAGCCTCAGCTGGTGGCGCAGAAGCTCAATACCTCCCTTTTTCAGAGAAATCCAGTTTTCAGTATTTCAGGATACACTTTACAAAGCAAGTGCTGAATGGTTATGTTTCTGCTGTCACCAATTTCAGTAATCAAAGCACTGACCTTCTCCACAGTGACCTTGTTTAGGTATATTTTAGAAATACGAAATGCACCTGTATTTTATTTGGGAGAGAACACAATGAAGCAAACTGAAATAGGATCTTGTACTATAATTTTCCTGTTGCACAGAATTCAACAGCTTAAGTGCAAAAGAAGGATGAGGGTTATTGTTTCTAAAGATACCAGAGCAAACATCTTTCATGGAGTGGTAAGGCAGGCTAGTTAGTGAGGAAAACTTCGCACAGGAAAAACACAGGGTAGTAAATACAAGTGTGAACAAAACTAGTGCTCCAGTAGGAAAGCAGTTATACATAGTATGCAAAATAATAAAACCAGTGATAAATAGAACATATACAAAATATTTATTTCCCCTATTAAGATTATTTTTAAAAATTGCTTTTTCTTGACATTGCAACACATTTGATAGGACACTAAATTCAGTGAAACATTTATTTGCTCAATAGCTGAGATTACAACTGCTAAATTACCTTTCTAGTTCTGTCCCTAACAAATCCAGACAGCTTTTCTATGTATTTTTTTAATGTAAAAATAACAACTGCTTTTAAATCCAAGGTATTGAATGTGCCTCAACACTACTATAACCTCTTTTAAGCATCTTAGAGATGAAAAGCAAGAGAATTGTGTTAACATCTGCAATTTACCATAGAAAGGAACAAAACCTTAACTGTTCAAAGCATTCAGTTAGTAATTTGTAAACTGTCGGTTGTGACTTTTTTAAAAAGTAGTTTACAATTATATTATGCTGTAAGCTTTTAGTTTTTCAGAGAGCTTGCATATTTTTTCTTCTCTTTGAAATTACCTATTTCATAAGCATGCAGTTAGAAATGCTGAATAATTCTGTAACTTAGAGAATTTAAGGATTGATATGGAGAACAGGGCAAGCAGGTACTGCCAATTCTTGTTATTTTGAACTCTGTGAAACATTTTGAAGCTTGCTATCCAAAGCCTGCATTATAGCACACAAGTGCCTTCTGATGCACAAGTCTATCCTAAGTTGCAAGGATGCTTCTTGAGCATCTGTTTTTCACTTATGTTTTCTTCTTTAACATTTTTTAGTTAAGTAAATTAGTTAAATGAAAACATGAAGTAATGAGACTTCTAAGCTCCTAAAAGGTTAGAGCTCTCATCTCAGTGGAGAAGTTGATCACAGAAACATTATGCTCAAGGTACATTACATGGTCTCATTAATTACTCTCTGGATTCCACTAGCTAATAGCAACCTATTGCTGTTACAGACAGCACAAGCAGCACAGACAGCACAAGCATTTACGTGACAGGAACAGTATTTACAGTGATGTCTTACGTACTTCTTATTCATCCTTAGACACAGATAGTCCTCTACGTTTTCCAAGAGCATGAGCCTTTTTCTTTTTTCTGTCTTGCTCAAGTGTCTCACGCCTTTCTTCCCTGGAGGGGAAAAAAAAAAAAAAAGAGAGACCACATCAAGTTATATTAACGGCAGAGACCCAAGCAACCAAAGGAATCTGAAGCTTACCACAGCTTAACACCAGTTTAATCAGTGTGCTCCCTTTGCCATAGGCAGAGATAATAGCACCATTATGGACTGAACCCAGACATTCAGGCAAATACTTCTGCTCAGATATACAGGTCTAACACTCAAGGTAACAGCATGTCAATATTGACAGCTTCTTTCCAGATGAAGGTAAATCTCCAAACTTTGGAACTCATACCTTTCATGGGAAAGTCTAACAAATGCAGCCTTTTGTGTCTGCCTTCCTGAAACTGAAGGGCCATTGGATGCAAAAATAGCTTTAATACAAAAGTATTCTTTCCCAAGCTACATTTAAATCCTAATAAGAATGAGTCATCATGTTATTTTAAGTAACACTATTCATAAAAAGACTAGTGGTGTACTAACCTTGTCTGGAGACGTGGCTGTTTGTAATCTTTCTTATGTGAAGAGATATTGCTACCAGCAGACTTACTAGGAACAGTATTTTCTTTAAATTCTCCCCACGGTTTTAGTCGTCCTACAGTTTAGGGGTAAAAAGAAAGACTAATAGTTTAGTAATTGTGTGCTTAACTTCTTACCATGAATTTATCCTAGTTAGCCTGTTTCTTGCTGGTTCTCTTTACAATGAAATGCCTCTTCAAGTTGTATTATCAGTTTCACCAGCCCATTCCCTACAAGTAGTTCTTCTATAAGTAGTAACAGGTGACCATACTTACACCATTCAAAGTTCGGCTTCTCACGTGAGATTAAAAAGAGCCACCTTACTGTGTAAGGAATATAAAGTATTTCCTGTACATACATCTATTCAGTGTAATACAATGATATTTATTCTTGTATTTGTGGGCTTTTGGTCATAGACTCTTAATCTTCAGTAGGGAGGCTCTTAAAGCATATATGAGGAAAAAATTTAACACCAGACTGTTTTCTCAGAAAAGGGACAGGAAAAGAGACTAAACTTTGCTGTCACCATTTGTATCAATGCCCCCCTGCAGGAGCAGCTGAGTGTAAGAGGTGTGACCAAAACAAACTGCACAAGGTCACAGTACCTTTATGTGGCTGATACCGAAGTGGCCGAGAGAGACTTGCTTTGAGATCAAATGTCTTCTTTGCACTTGGGGGTTCTGCAGATTGACCTCCGAACTTGAAGGGGGTAAGAACTACAAAAGGCATCAAGATACCATAATTATAGTAGCAAGAGCGTTAATGTACACAGAAAGTTGGAAAATGCCTGTGAAGACCACATTACAATTATCAAGACCAAAGAGCCATTAAAATACCGCTGCTGCTACCTCTAAAGATGGAATTGCACAAACAGCTCACTTGAAATACAGAGCTTCCAGGTCTGGAGAGGGCAAGAGTTGTAGAGTACTGGTCCTTTTGCTATGCTTATACTATGGAAGAGCAGATACAGCTTCATGTGTTTTTCTAGTCCTTCACAGCAAATTGTGTTTCTCTATGCTTACTTGGAACCAAGTAGTTTTGCACATTAAACAAAGAAGCATTCTTTTGAAATAGGCCAGCTTCAGATCAGCATGGAAACTTTGCTTGCCGCTTTAAAAACATCAGTATTGTTATACAGCAAACCAGGCAGCTCTGGGTTCTTGACCTGTGCAAATGTCCCTGTGATGCTAATGGTGTCAATGGCTGGATAGCAGAGCTGTGCTGCTGCAGAGATTGTTAGTAATCAGAAGACTTCTGATTTTTCTTAGTTTTAGTTTCTGAGTTGATCAGGATGTGGAGGCTAATAACAAGTTGTCCTAAAGCACAGCTAGACGCTTGATGCATGCTAACTCCACAAGGAGAATGAGACCTCTGAGAACGTGTCAGAACTCTTACTGCAGGCAGGGTGTCCCTGTATCTGCTATATTAATCTTTTGCTACGTAGTGCTTAAAGATCTGGAAGATTTTCTATCTTTTCCGTAGGTAGCTAGGTACCATATGTTTGAGTCGTGGCACCTAAACATTTTAGACAAACCACTGGAAAACAAAGGAAACAAAGAAAATACTGCAGTTTCTGAAGAATCAGTCATAAATTAGAGAATTAAATTAAAACCTGGGTCTACATGACATTTGGTTGTTAAAAATTTATATAATAATGCAGTAAGACAAAAGTCGTCATCTGAAAGAGCCAGATATTCACCATCCACTTTACCCTTTGATGTAGTCAGATCATTATTTCTTGCATTTCCCTTACTGTTCTTCTGACTTATTAGTTTGCAGCTCTTTTGAATGTCAGGTGTGCAGATCTCCTCCATGTATGGAGACATTCTAGATGGCGTCTTGGTAAGAGAGCGTTTGTGCTCATTATCTTTTGTGGCTTCCGAGAACCTGAAAGTTATTAGAAATATGAAGAAAAATTTAGTCAACTACAAGGAATGCAAGCAATGTGCCAAAATACAGAAGGTTCTGCACTCGACTTTATTACAAGTAGAAAGATTTACTGTGTGAAAGATGTTCACAGCTCATGCTAAACTGGACTAAAAGAATACCTTGCTGTAAAACAGTTCAAGTTTTGAGCCAGCATCAATAGCAGTAAGTAGTATTAAAAACTACAAAGAACTGACTTTCTTGTTATTTTGGAAAGCATATATATTTGGATGCAATAAGCTAGTAGATTTCTTCACCAACAGATATGATTTACTTTAGGTCTAGATTCTGTTGTAAAGGATTGCATATTTCATTAGTTTTAAAATGGAAATTAAGAAAAACTGAAAGACAATTAACTAACAATGCTAGAAGTTGAAGACTTACAAGAGGAAGAAGCCGGAAATTTTAAAATACACAAGCTACCTGTACACACACACACACACACACACACTCTGTAATGTGTGTATATACACATTTTTAATGACTATCTGTGAATACATATATATGTGCGTACATAAAATTGAAAATCTTGCATGAAGTAGCACTCATCAAAAAGATACAGAGAAAAAACTAAAAGCTTGCAAGATTTAGAAAGACAGGGAGTAAATGTTGAAGAAAGCTGTATTTTGTGGGCAAGCAAGTTTGTGATGAAGTACAGCTTGCAAGATCCACCACAGTGCAACTTTGGAACAATGGAATGGAATACTAAAAGTAATGTTTTGGTTTACATATTGCTAGGAATCAATTAGGGCTGCAGTGGAGACATCAAAGCTCATTCAAGAGGACACTAGAGGCAGTGTATTTCTTTTCATTTGTTATCTATTGAAATCAAAAAGAGGACATTTAAAGTAAAAACAAAGCCACTAAGTTTGTAAACTTGATTTTGACCTCTGAACAGCAAAAGACCTGCATTCCAAAGTCACATAATCATATATTATAAGATACCAATATGAGAAGTTGCATTATCTGACTTAATAACAACAACTCTACACACACTTTATTCAGGGACAAAAAAAAGCCCCAGCAGCCACGATTCTTGGCATGCAAAAGTTGAAAAGTGAAGGTCATTGGAGAAAACACAACCAAGGCCTGTGAACAACCGTGTATTGTTAGCAAAGGGAGAATGTCTAATCAGAACTTCAGTTGCTGTGGAAAGTTTAGTAAACTGATTAAAGTCAGAATGAGTATATAGTTAGAAAGCAACAAAAAAATAGTAGAAATAAGGGCTTTCAGTACAAGGAAATCCAAGCGAAAGGACATTTATCAATAAGGGTTTTTTTACCTCATTACCATAAGGACTGTCCTTTTTATACCTTCTCCTAAAAGGTTTCTTCATCAAGACTTTAGGAAAATCACTAATAAGCTAATAAAATGTACTGATAGCAGAAGTTCATGAAGCATTAACACTAATAGTGAATTAGATTACTGTGGAGGAATGATGACATACACATTATGTTCTTAAAGGAAACGAGATGAGGTATAATAGCCTTGAGTATGAGTTCATTCATTTAGCAATTCCTGATGACTTTCTGGCGTCAACTTGGCTCCCATCTGCTAAAAACAATCTCCTTATAGTAGTCAACAAGATGAGCCCTGCTATGACATTGAAGGGGAGAGAAAGTAGAGCGCAAAAGGAAGAAAGTACCTAAAAACCCCAAATGATGAGTCCATTGCAGGACTCACCTGGAATACTGAATAGAGTTCTGATTAAAAAAAAATTGCAGATAAATTAATTCAGATAAGCAGAAACTATTAGGTTGCCTGGCAAAATGGAAAACCTAACACAGTAAGAAAAATAACTTGCTTGATAGGTTTGGCAGAATGAAAGCCAAGATTTGAGATTCCTCTAACAGACATAAAAATAATGAAGATAGTAACAGCACAGTAAGGCTTAAACCAACCACAAAACCAGGCTGAAAGTTAGTAATCAGAATTAGTCTTGCATAGTTCATGTTTGGAAGAGAAATAATGTAGTAAAATCACAGTCAGTATTGATTATTTAATGTGAATCATATTACATGGCTTGCTGGTGGCTTTGATTTGTTCTTTTTACCTGACATTCATTTTGGATGTTGAAAGTACAGAAGGATTAAATGAAGATTTCTGGGATAAAATACTCCGATTAGCAGCATTCAGAGAATTGCGTGGTGAGCGCCGGAGGTTACTAGGAGTGCGGGTGTTGGAGAATCTGCCTCTTTCTGGGTTTGGGCTGAATAAAAATCTTTTGCCACTGGCTTGTTTCTAGGGAAAAACAAATTACGAGTTACCAGACTCTGCTGAAAATTTATCTAAAAAGCAGCCAAGAGGAAGGGAAAATAGACTGAAGCAGAAGCATATTGCCTATTCCGTTTTTCCCTTTTTTCCCCCTCTCTTTAAAACCGTATTTTAAATACAATTAGTTTCAGTATTATTAAACTGACCTGACAACACATACCTTATAATGTGGAGTGTCTTTTTCTGATGCTCTTAAGGGATTTGATTTTTTGGTCAGGACCTGCCAATAGTAATTTGTCTGAAGTATACATTGATACAATATATGTCATTAAAAAAAATAAATGTAGTGTTCAGGAATTTCAGTGTTACTATCTGATGCAGACCTGGCAGTGCTAGGGTAGCCAACTCAAACTGACATATTCATTCATCCATTTATTGATACATTACTGTCACTTTTTAGGCTCTGCTGCACTTTGTGAGAGGCCCTGTTAGCAGCTTTCACAAATGTGAGAGTGAAATACAAGAACCGAGAGCAATATATATGGCATGTATTTTAAAGGAGAGTCATATGCTGCCGTTGAACAATAGTTCAGGCACAAAAGAGAAACTTAGTATTTAATTCCTGCTCTTTGAAAAATAACCTATTCCCTTGGTTAAGTTCTGCAGCAATTCAAACAGCTGTAAACAAAAGCTCCAGGAGATCTTTCACAGAAGTAGTTGTGACAATTATTTTTACACAAAACCAACAAGTTAGTTGTTGGTTCCTACAGCTAGACACTGTTAGTATGTAAAAACTTGTATAGTTATATAAGTTATATACAAATAACTATATATAACTAGTTACATAAGACTACAGTTAAATTTCATTGGTTATAACGTTCCACTGCATGTTCACATGACCAGCTACTTACTGATCTAAAGAGACCTTATAGGACTTTTACAGAGAGGCCCTGGCAATAAATGAATATGCCAACAACAGGTATCTTCCTGTGTTGTCTCTTACCTTGACTGCACTGAGAGAACCGCTGCAATTTTCATTCAGTTTTTTCTTCCTCTCAATGTAGTCTGCAATAGATTCCATTTTCTCAAACTGAGCCTCGTGCAACTTTTTAAAGTCTAAGAAGTTAAAAAAACAAGACTCACAGATCTGATATGGTCCTGGGGAAGTTTAGTACGTAATAGGAGAATGTTGCGACACCTGTTGTTATGGCCTCAGAGAAGACAACATGTCCCTCGAATTAAAGGCTGTAGACACAGCTGACCAAACAGGACCAAAATAATCTATTTCACCAGCTACATGGCCAGTTACCTGGTAATCTGGAGGATTATAGAATCATGGTTCAGGTTGGAAGGGATCTTTAAACATCATCTAACCCAACCCCCTAATTCTGCAGTTAAAGAAAACAATAAATTCTTCTAAATTTGAGATGAATTCATGCATATTAAGAAGTGATGAACATGAGCTAATGTATAGTAGTACAGCACAACCATAGTATTTATAAAGTGAAAACTAAACAAGCAAGAGTAACAGCATGTGCTTCTGTTCTTCGAAAATCATTAATGCAAGTATCATGTCCAAAAGTCACCAAAACATTCAATAAACCAGTTTTTTAACATACATGCCAGTCATTTCCTACTGTGACTTTACAAGCCGAAGTATGTACCTTGAAATGTAACCTTTGGGAAATTTTGTTGTTTCCTTACTTTTTAAAGAGAGGCTATTCTCTTCTTTGAGCAGAAATTGAGTTGTAAAAAACTAAGTGAAGTCTCCCTTTACACAGAGAAAACACATCTATTTCTAAAGATGGTAATTTATCTTACTTGGTGTAGTAGCTGTCATTCCTTTTCTTGCAGACCTAGATGCACGGCCTACACGTAAAGGGATCTGCCCTCCTGCAGGATGGGCATCACCTGGTATAGTAAGATTAGACAAAATAATTAGAACTCCTGGAAGACATTTTAAAGTAATTATAGTGGTTTTAAAATATTGTTCCAATATTTGTTTCAAAACACACTTTATCTCCTCTTGTCAATATCAAATGCAGACATTTGTTACTACAGATAGGAAGAGATGGGCTCTGTACCAACTGTCAAGAAGAGTGCTGCCTCAACCCAATCATCCCCCACATACTCTATGTTTCTAAAAACAACTTTCATAGAAAATCCCAGATTTTTAAGTTAATCCAAAATTATTGGTGGTCTCCCACAAGATTGTTCTTGTAAATTCTATGGAACAAGAAGAATATCCATAATACAACTTACAGACTATGTACACTGAGCCTAACAGGGCAAATGCAGGTGTGTATATTACTTGACAGACCCACAATACCAAGAAATTATCAGACTGGATAGACAAACTTATTTGTTCATGTCAGCTGCATACACAAAGGAGTGGGGGATAAATTAATTCATATTTTCAACAGTATCACATTTGAAGGACTAAAAACGCCACCAGATGAAAAAATGATGCACTGGAATACACTCAGATACTCTTAGGTAGCTCAAAAATTATAAAGGATTCTGTCTATCTTCTTTTCTGCTAATTTTACTCCTGGAAAGAAAAAGATAAAACTGTTCATCTGTAGGAAAAGATAAACGAAGAATGAAGAAGCAAGATCTCTCTTTCTTGCCACTTCTTAAAGAAGCCAAGTAACACCTCAAGGGTATTCCAAAAGGCACTGATCCTTTTGGAAGTGTAAAACTCAAATATACTCAGATGTCTGAGATCTCCTTCACTAAAAACAAGAGTTCTGAAGTCAAAGCCAGCAAAATTCCTGCACTGCCGAATTTGTGGATTTGTGTTACAGTATGTTAAACAAGTAACAAACCAGACCGCTTTTCTTCTGTTATCCCAAAAAGAAGGTACTGATCAACAGACATGACACAAAAATCTTTGAAGACACAATAAAATGTACTGTTTGGTTATTTTAAGTAGCATAAATTAAAGTTACTTTTTTCTGATTTTACGTACGTTTATTTCCCCTGCTTTTAGTAGAAGTCTTCTCTGCTTGTTTCTTCTGTCCAGTACCCATCCCTGGGTTCTCAAAAGCTCTCTTTTCAGTTTTTTGCTTCTTGTTTTGGAATACCTTCTCTCCAATTTTGTGTTCACCCTGAGGCACTTCATTTTCTTTCATTTCAGAATGCACCTGCAATTTAAACGTACTTTGTTTAAACAGTTTGTTCCAACTGGATATAAAGAAAGGCTGTTGTTCTGAGAACAGTGAGTCAGTGGAACAGATTGCCCAGAGTTGCATAGCCTTCATCCTTAGCAGTTTTCAATATCAGATTGGATAAAGCCTTAAGCACTGTGGTCTAACCTCATAGTTGAGTCTTCTTTGATTGAGCAAGAGATTTTCTAAAGTCTGAACTGAATTAACCTGTGAAATACTTACCTTGTTAGTTCACAAACTTAGATATATTAGAAGGCTTTTATCTGCTAAATACTAACACATTAGTATAAAATTGCCAATAAATGTTAATTATTTGCATGTATAAATAAATTCACTGGGGATATTACTTTTTACTGTTGTATCTTTGTATACTGTAAAATTCTCTAACGCTAACAGACTAACACTCCTTATTTTGTCATTTCCCTCCTCTACCTCAGTGAAAGTCTTTCAGACAGTTCTTAGTTAACCTACTCCTTGTAACATCAGAAAAAAAAATTTCTACCTCCATCTCACCTTGAAACTTTCTCTCCCTCAGTCACACAACCCTCACAATAAAAAATTACAAGGTTTAGGCAACCGTGCAACTTCTGATAGTTTTTTCTGTATCAAAAAACAAGAACAGCCTTATTTTAGATAAATTCTGAAACTACCTTAAGATTCAGAGTACTAGAACGAACTAATGAAAGCAGTTCTTACACTCAGATAAAGTGTTTGGAATTGTATATTTGTTAGAGAAATTTATTTTCATGAAGCAATCACTAGCAAGTAATGCCTGTTTATTATGGGATAGCACATAGTTAAGATAGACAAATGTCAGTGCAACAAAGTACAAAAGACCAGTACCAGAATTCTTGCATATGAATTTTTATACGTGTGTATACACACACACACATAAACATATGTCAGCTATAAATGGTGGTAGAAAGGAAATCAAGTGTGCTTAAGTTATGCTCAGAGGAAGGGAGGACAGTCAGCACACAAAAGCATGCAATGCAAATCACCTCTTTATCATCAGAAGGCACTGGGTTTTCTTCACTGGTACTAGTTTCCTCATGGGACTTCCTCTTTTTTCTGGTTATCTTCTTTTCTTTACCATATCTTCTTGTAATAAAACACACTGAATCAGACATAATTTCCTCCTGATTGCTCAGTTCATCCAATTTAATGGAAGCGGATACACTCTTTACCGGATCCTGTAGCAGAAAAATACTGTAATTGGAAGATACCTGACACAAACATAAATTAAATACTCCAGGGACAGTTTCAATTTTATTATTGAAAAAAGTATTTCACACAGAGGAAAAACAGTAGCATGCCATTTAACAGCACAGTAATCAAGAAACTGGCACTATCTAGATTCCCGTAAGCGTCAAAGTTCATTGTTTGGGCACTTTAAATACAATTCCTATGATTGTTGTATCATATTTCATTTCAGTAAGATTATAAAGGCCTAATATTTTATATTTGAAATCTTACTTGAATGATGCCATGACCCTCCCACATCTGTGGAGTACTCTTCACCAATAAAAGGAGGGCTCCTTTAACACTCGTGAAAATTTTTAAAAAGCTGACAAGGTTTAAACCAGTTCTTCAAACCTTTAAAGAAGACTTTTACGGGATGCACTTAAAGGAAGTTGTATTTTAGAAAGCGCAGATAACAAATTACTTTTTATCAAAAACTTCAAAAATATTGCCTCACTCAACAAAGTAATTCAGCTTAGAGAATACTTTTTTTTAAGTTAAGAAAACAGTACAATAAGAGACAAATAAAGGAAGAAGAACAACTGTATTGCTTTCGTTATAATGTTAGTAAATTTTAGTAGATGCAAAATGCTTTCCAGTTAGTATCTAGTCCCCTTCATCTAGGTGTGTAAAATGAATAAAATGTTTTTATATTTGGTACTGAAGAGTGTCTGGAGCCAAACAAGCAAGAATTAAGATTTTTTAAGTGGAAATTAAATGTTAGCGTTCAGAGAGAATAACTTTGTACCAATGCTGAAAAATACATTGTTCATTTTGGCAGCTGAAAGGAAATTAGCCTTTGGTCATAGAGGAGGCCATTTCAAAATTAACATTAGCATATCTATTTATATTA
Source organism: Origma solitaria (assembly GCA_013397895.1). NCBI lineage: Eukaryota > Metazoa > Chordata > Aves > Passeriformes > Acanthizidae > Origma > Origma solitaria. Next base: position 350,115 of record VZRL01001129.1, read on the forward strand.
CAGTTCTCATCGCAGAAACACCCTTAGCACACACCCTGCTCTATTGGTTACAAATTTACCTTTGTATTTCTTAAAAGCAATGGCTGATTTATTATCTCTTACCATATTTTCACTTTCTTCTTTTGTCCCTTCAAAGTGTTGCTTCAGTGATTGCAACAATTTGTCTGCCTAAAGAGAAATCAAAACACATGAACCAAAGAGTCCATTAAGTCGTTGAAGAACTGCATAAGCCCAACCAACATCCTATGAACTGATCCAAGAAACAAGCAGAACATTTCCTGAATCTAACAGAATAAGGCATGCATAGGACTTCATTCGAGTCATTCAAATCAGACAAAGTGCTTAAGGCCACAGATAAATACATAGCATATTCTCCATAGAGGCACGAAGGCAAAATTCCCTGATTAGGTTTCCCTGATCTGTCTGTTTTCCAGAAGGTAATTGTTCAAGGAATGAGACAGACTGTTTTAAGCCCTACTGTGTAGCTGAACTTGAATTAAAAGTGTATCAAATTTCTGCAATTGCTTCTGTCTTGCCCATGCTACAAGCCAAGCATTCTTTTCATCCCTTGCATACATTCAGCAGTAATAGTAATAAAATAACAATGAAAACACGCCATTAATAATTCGGACTATGAATGACTCCTAAACACCTGTTTGGAAAGGTCGGCATAAAATCAAACAAAATACTCCAAAACTGACACTCCCAGAACAATTCTTAGTCCTGTGAGGACAGAGAGCTACCTTGTTCACCCAAGTTGTGGGTCTTTCTTTTAAAGCTTTATGACTTCTCCATTGCTGGCAGCGGCTGCCAGGGGAGGTCGGGCCGTGTCACACACGCACCCGCAACTTCCGGCAGGAGTCTAGAGCGTCCTTAAACTTCTCGCCCTTAACCGTGACTGCCAAAAGCGCCCTCTCCTCCTTTAAGGTGCCCTGTTGTCTCTGATCCTCCGAGTCGTAAAGAAACCCCCAACCAACCACAACCACTCCGCGCTGGGGGCAAACGGCGCGGGGACACCGGCGGGGGGAAACAGCCGCTACCCAGGGCTGGGAGCGGAGAGGACAGCCTCCCCTTCTCGATGCCTGGGGAACACCGGAGTCCCGCACCACCCTTCTCCCCGAGTGCTTGCCCGCATCCCGGCCGGCAGCACACACAGCCTCCCGGGGCACCAGAGCGAGAAGCCAGCGCCGCCCCAGACACGGGAGTGAGCGGCGGCTGCGGTGCCCAAACCGAGCGCATCGCCCGCGGGGACGTGTTCCCTCAGCTCACGGCCGGGCACGGGAGCAGCCACAGAACCCAGAGGTTCCCGAGCACCCCTCCCGCCCAGGCGCCCCTCCCGCCCAGGCGCCCCCACCTCACCCGGAGGTTAGCCTTCAGCCCGGCGGCCTTGGCGATGCGCTGGAGCTCAGCGTATTTCAGCGCCTCCAGGGACTGCAGCGAAGCGAGCGCCATGACGGGAGCACCGGCCGACCGTCCCTATCCGCCGCGCGCCCAACCGACAGCACTCGCACCGCCCCCGCCGTTCGAACTGGCCCGCCGCGCCAGCCCATTGGCTGGGCCAGGAAAAGGGGCGGGGCCAAGGGGGCGGGGCGCGGTAACCGCCAAAAGCAGCGCAGCCTGACGCGCGCGCTTATTTGCGAGCGCGAAGAGGCGTTCCCGGAAGGGAAAGGATCGCGCAGCGGGGCCCGCTGCCCAATAGCCTCGGGCAGCGAGGATTGACGTGTCCGCTGCCCAATAGCAACGCAGACCACGAACCGCGCTCCAATCGCGAGGCTTAGAGGGCGGGCGGCGCGCTCGAACGCTAGGCGGGAGGAGATGGCGGTGCGGCGGCAGCTGCAGCAGCTTTTCCAGGACCCGCAGCCCATCGGGACCATCGTGGTGGAGCGAGCGCCTCCCTCCGCCGCTAGTGCTTGGGTCCCCCTGTCGCCGCGGCCGTCGTCTGCTTTGCCACCGGCCCCGGTGCCAGTGTCGCCGCTGCGGCGGCAGCGGCCGGAGCTGTTCCAGGACCCGCAGCCAGTCGGGGCCTTCGTGGCGGAGCGAGCGCCCGCCCCCACCGCTACCGCTTGGGTCCCCCCGTCGCCGCCGCCGTCGTCTTCTTTGCCGCCGGCCCCGGTGCCAGCGTCGCCGCCGCGGCGGCAGGGTCCACTGCCGGAGGAGTGCGCTGTGTTCCACTGCCGCGGCTGCTGGACGGTGCTGGGGGACTCGCTGCAGCTGTGCGGGCAAGAGCCGCCGGGGCTCAGTGTCCTCATCTGCTTCAGTCAGTGCCTCGTCGGGGCGGGGGGTGCCGAGGACGCGCCGCGGCCCCGCGCGGGCCTCGGGGCGGGCGGCGGTGGCCGGGCTGGGCTTGCTCTGGGGGCTCTCGGCTGCAGCGCGTCTCTCTCCCTTTCTCCCCAGAAGTCACCAGCGATGTGACTTGGGAGGATTCGCTGTTGGTCGGCCTCGAGGGAGCCCTCCTGGGATGGTGCGTACTTCCCTCTCTTGGCATCGGGCCTGCCCGGAAATCGTGCGGGCAGAGCCGGGCTCCGGCAAGGCCGGGAGCCGGGAAGTCCTCCGGCTTCTGCGCGGGGGGTTCTCAGGGACTTGGAAAAGAGACATCTGTGCCCCAGTTTCACCACTTCGGATGGAGAAACCTTTTCTAGGGATGTAGTTTTCGCTTGAAATCGAAAGTTTTGCTGCTCTAACCTCTATGGGTGGAGAGAAACATTTGAGCAATGCAGTAAAAGACAGCTTAACTTGTAGGTCCCTTTCTTCCCTTCCCTGTAAAGGTCTCTTACTTAAATTAAAACATCTCTGGGTTCTGTGTGAGTTTGGTGGGGATTTTTGGTTTGGTTTTGTTTTTTTTTATGGGAGAGGGGGTGGCTTTTGGTTAGTTGGTTTTTCTTAATAGCGAAAATGAAAAACTTGTACTGCCCTATTCGTAAATATACAGTTAACAAGAGATTTGGTAACTCACTCTAATGGAAAAGATGTAAAATATCATCTGGGAGCTTACAGAACCAGTAGTCTAAATATTGTTTAAATTACATTTAAAGGCTGTTTTAGAAACTATAAGGACTGGAAACTTTTTCAATATAAGACTGCCTCTTTTTTTTACTTTTTTCCCCTGTCCCTCTCTCTGCATGGGATAATGAATGATCTGTTTTATTAGAAAGACTTTTCACCTGGCACATGCATTGTTTTATCAGTTAAATCAGGTTTGATTAGTATAGTTTAAACCACTCTGTGATAAGATGTGCATTTTCTTCCTTAATTGCAACTTCACTTATTAGAGAGATTACTTCTTTCACAACATGCCCAATTTCTTATGGTTATGTTATTTTTGAACATGTTATTCTTTTGAGAAGAAGGCGTTATTATGTCTTGGATTTTACCCCAGTAGAACTGAAGGTTTGATGCCCTCCAACAAACATGCAGCATCTATGGTTTCAAAAGCTTCTGTTTGAGAACACTTTTCCCTTTCTCCTTTTAGTGCATATTATTTATTATCTTGTCGGTCATGTGGTTTGGCCGTGGGCTTCATTCTTTATTCTTCTGCCAGTGACCTGGCATATCTCCGAGGCTTGTTCTGTTTCTTCAAGGAGAGTATCATGTGGTGAGTACGCTGTATTCCTATGGTCGGTGACTTCACAGGTAGTTTTAAGTTATTGTACAACTATCGACAGCTAAGAGAAGTGGTTTGACTTTTGTCTGAGCACATTGGTGTGGGATTTTAATAGCCTTGATGTCTAAATTGCTCATGTTGATGTGAATCCATTTGATTTGCCTTGCATCTCTTGAGTGTCCTCGTGTAATATGAGTTTAAATTTAGTTGTGGACAATACTGAAAGCTCGTCAGTTCCAGATTCATTTAGCTAATGTAAGGTATCAAAGTGGTTCCATGATAGGCTGAGGACTTGACTACAGAAGCTGTAAATTACTTACAGACAGTGATGAGAGGATCTGATTTCAAAGTAAAATCATTGTTATGTTTTGACTATTTTCATAATTATTGATTACTTTTGGCAACAACCTTGTATCTGCTTTAAAATTATCTCAAATAATCTGTCTAAATAATGAATGCAGCTATGGGGTTTTTAACTGTTTTTCTTGGTTTTTTTCCTTTCCCCTTTTGTTTTCCAGTTACTGCTTAAAAAATCAAAGTATTATAGAAGCTTCTACGGTGAATTTTCCTGCTGTGACCTTAAAGGAACAAGTGCACAAAGTAAGATTTCTGCATTACTGGAAAATACTTTTAAAATGCTGATAATTTTGGACATTAGTTCAAAAACACTGATAGAAATGTGGGGTTTTTATGTGCCTAAGATTGAGAAAATGCTGCCCAGTAACTGACTCAATGCATGAGACATGGAACATTTCCTAAGACCCCTGATCTGCAAAACATACCCAGTTCTAGCTAAATTTTGGCAAAAGTTCGTTATGCTTTTATTTCTATACCTTACAAAGAAAAGAAACCCAAAAACCATTTGTACAGACTTGGCCTAAGTATTACTACTTGTGTTGAAGAATTTAAAAAATAGTAATTTTTTTTTTATTTGAAACGGATTTTTAAAGTTATATTCTTATGTCTGTGTAAGCATGAAACAATATGGCTGTATTTGTAGTTTCAGAGACAACACTAGGACCTCCCTCTTGTTTTGGTATTCAAATTGGATGTTCTTATTTGTAACCTGATTAGTTGTTGTTAGTTAATTGCTGTCCCTTAGCTCAAATAAAGTTACTGTGTGTAGGAGACAGCCAGCGTGCCCAGTATTTACGTGCTTACTTGTTCCTTACTTCTTTTTCTCCGTTTCCTTAAGTTTAGATTTTAGTTTCTCTTCTAATGGGCCTTTGACATTTCTTTTGTCCTCTTTAAGGTCATCTTCTAGTGTCCGTAACATCAGAGTGTTTTTACAGGTCAAGTGAGGCTAAGATGCAAAAATTTTATGCAGGCAAAACTTCTGAAGTCGAGACATGATTTAGTGAAAATACGTGAGTGAAGTAAAAATATGATAGTATTGCATTGCAAACACAAATTATGTGACTGGAAAGAGTTTGCTTGTTGACTAGAACAAGCTCAAGCATCTGGCCTTTGCTTTTTGAGACCTATGTCCGTGTGTATTCCAAAGCTAATGATGAAACAGTTTGTCCAGATATTGTCAAAGAAGCTCTTTGGTTGTGTGGAAACTTGTAATGAGTTAACTAGGAAAGATGAGATTCATCACAGTAGAACTCCAGCAACTCCATCTCCTTAAGTAGCTATTTCCATTGTGTCCCTGGAAGGGCTGATACTGGCACACATCCATCCATCTCCAGTTTGTAGTGCAGCCCACTGGTTTGGGTGCTAGTTTTGTCTAAAGATGCAGTATAGAGATCAAGCCCTCTGTATTTTTCCATCTTGAAAATGAGCTGCTCTTTAGCCACAGAAAGTCGGATGCAGGTCATTCAAAGATCCAGTGTTAGGACATTTTTTGCTAATTTTAATACTCTTATTTCTCTTTTTTCCTAGGTGAAAGAAAAGCTTGTGGAGTTCCATGCTCGCTTAGATTTGGTGATGAAAAAGCTGGAGAAACTAGAACAAAGTAATTATATAACAGAATGGCAAAACTCTTCATAAGATCCAGATAACCTACTGCCAGGATATGCAAGAGTTAATGCCAACTAATAGCCATTTTCAAAACCTGCTGGAGTTGTTTCTGCATCTCTGCTGAGTTTGGTCGTTATGATGAAACAATGCACCAGAACAGGTTTGAGTGTTGATCTGTCACTTTATCCGTATACGGAAAGAACTGATGATGGAGTGCATCCCATCAGGGGAACACCTGAAAATCTGACCTACTGAAGTTATGCTTGGAAGACTGAATAGCTCACCCGTGTAGCATGTCACTCTCTGAGGCTGTACAGCTGTGACTGGCTTTTTCTAATGGCTTCAGGGGGAAAACCACCCTTTGAAACACTAAAGTCAGGTTTCTGGAGCTATACAAACATACTGACAAGGTGATGAGATTCAAGAGCCACTATTACAAATTGAACATTCTTAGAGATCTAGAGTTCTTGTCCTCCCTTTTAATACAAATACAGTGTTAATGGCAGCTGATTTTTAGTGAAGTGGCTCATTAACTACATCTCATATGTGAACCACTGCTAAATGGACTCCTTCGTTTTGGAATACTGGAATAGTTTCTCTATTTGCTTGTGTGTGTTGCCTGCAAAAACAGCAGACTAGCATGTCACAGATGCTACACAGTGTTCTTAGTGCATGAATCTGGATGGCACCATGCAGGCAGGAGCACAAGGTTTTGGATTTCAGTTAAAGGGCAACCCACCTGCCTGCCAAGTCTGCTGAAGTGCAGCCCCATAGCTGCACAGGACTGAGTCAGATTCTGCCAGCTAAGGCTGTGAGCAACTGCCTCAAACAGATTTGAGCATTTCTTTCTGGGACTTGAACTGTGAAACTGAGGAACAGTCTTCTGCCCAATTGTGGGAACACTGCTCTGCTGAAGTTAAACTTTGCCTGCTGCCTTCAATTGGCCAGTTAAGATGTTTCATAAAAAATACCTAATGGGTACTCACTCCTCTTAGGCATTTCTCTCTGTTGCAAATTGGTTCTGCTTATTTCCAGACATTTAGAAAATAGTTCTACAGAAAAGAAAGCACTTACCCTTTGTTACTAGGATAGAATATCCCTAATCCCTGTTTGTTGGAAGATTAAGGGTCCTTTTCCTCTCCTTTATGTTTTTCCATAAAAGGATAATGAACTTTATGGAGAGTTTAGTAGTTGTCTGTAGCAGTCTAGAGAGGATTCTATTTACTTGATCACCTTAATTCCAGTGATATAAATTGCCTTCTACTTCCATATATATGACCAGCAGGTTGCACACCTTATAGCTGCCGCTGCCAGTCCTCCCTCCTTATTTGTGAAATAACTCATAATGGGCTTAAGGCAGAGGGGATAAAACTCACTGTAAGGCACCTCAGAGGTTTGAGGTGTGCACTTTGGTTACTACTAATGTTCACTGTACTGCCTTTTGTTTGGGAGTTCCATATGGTCTCAGTTCATTGTGATAAGGAAAACCATAGTGTATCAACAACCATTCTGCAGGGAGAGGAGGGATGCTTACAAATTCTAATACCACCTTTGTATTACTTCCTAAGTGACAGTGCTTATGTTGTTGCATCAGTCTAAGAAACATAACTGATAATGGGACTGCTTGCTTTTGCCCTTTCATTCCAGTTTCTGCATTGAGATTTTACATCTTTACTACGAATAGTAGTGCTAAATTGTTTTGCTTCATTAGTGTTGACCCCTAGAAGAAAAAGAAAGCTGTCAGTTACATTTTTGTATTATATTTAAAGTTGTAAAGAAAAAGGAACTTCTTAAATAAAAGCTGAAATTCAGAAATTCATATTGTGCAAATCATTGCCAATATCATGTGAGTCTTAGGCCTACTTCTTTTCCTTTGATTATGTCTGCAGAAAGAAAAACATCATTTTATCTTGCTTGGGTCCTGGTTTCTTATGAAGCATTAAAGTAATGGTTCCTCAAATTATATTACTTGGCATGAATTCAAATAAATAACGAGGATGTGCTGAAGAACAGCTGGTAAATTTTTAAACTACATTTTGGTAACCTTTGAAACTGGGAGGACCTTCGCCAAGCACAGAAGAAATTTTTCAGAAATGTAGTTACCAAAACAATAAACATTATATATATAAAACAGTTTTCTGAAGGGTCTGTTACTTTTAGGCAATCAATACAAGCAACAGCAGGGTTCTACTACCGTATAAAACAACCCTTGATGCTCTTAACTTATAAGTTACACATCTTAGAATGAGTGGAATAACAATTTTTGTTTAGCTGCTTTCTAAGTCAGAGGCTCTTTTACCTGAAGTCTGCTGGGACATCTGGCCCCAAAACAGATAACCCAGCATATATTAATTCAACTCAAGTTGCTAAATTTTGATAAAGCTACATCAAGTACATCTCAGAAGTGGAGTGGAGTGTATAGTAAGTTGATTAATTTGTCTTCTGAACAGATGACACATCCAGTTTTAGTGCATTCTCAGCCTGTGCTGCTTTATTGCTAAAAAAATTTGTATACAGGTGCAGAGTTTCCAGGTTCATTTTTAAACAGTTCCTCTTTACAGTGTCAAAAGAATAAAATCTTATCTTGAAATCCTCAAAGATGCATAGATATAAAAGCAAGCTGCCTTTTGGAAAAACATCAGAATTTGCAGGGAGACATTCTTTCACTGTTACCATGAAAAACATGTGCAATGGGAGTACATCGTTCGTAGTCACACCAATAATTTCCTCCACTAATCCATGCAAGAATGCTATCAGAAGTTCAGTATTTTATAGCCTATTATTAAGTAGTAAGGTAATGTTTAGGAATTTATACCTAATACTTCTCCTTTGCTGCTATAATTTTCAAAAGGAAGATAACTTCACTGACATCCTGAAGTAGCTTATTCCCCAGATTATTCTGAAGGGAAATACAAAGGATACAATGGCTTACTCATTACAAAAAAAAAAAAAAATTTAACAGACTTTAAAACCATGCATAGTGTTCTAAAGAATTAAGAATGACCATGATTAACTGCTGGGCTAAACTTATCTTACAAATTTTGTTGCTTGAAGAAGTTGGCTCAAAGACTTTAATTCAGTCTCACTTGTGATACCATGGACTAATTATTTTCTCTTATAATATTTCTGTCTTCCTTTGGCAATTCTTACATATCTAAAAAGAGCATTCATGGGAAAAAAACACAACTCCCATTCTAAACCCAAGTCACAATGCTTTATGAATGGTTGGCTATGAAGTATGAACAGGAGTTAACCTGACAACAATTTCTTCCTCCAAGACACTTCTTCCTAAGAGAGGACTGAGCCTCTGTACAGGGAGAAGTGTTCTGCACAAGTTAAGCCCACTTACAAAATTAAGCTAAGCTACAAGTATGGAATTCTGCAGTAACAAGCTAGTATTCTACATGTTTAAGTACAAGTTTAAACTTGGAAAAGTATTAGTGATGTAGGCTATGCCACACATTCTCTTATTTTCAAACTGCCAGCAGAAATTGACTGCATTATTCACTAAGAGACTTGAATTACAGAGAACACGCTAAGAGTTTACAGAAAGATGGCACCCAAATTCCCTTTTATTTAATAAGTGAAATAAACAAAAAAAGACAATTGCAACCTCTGTTGCAGAAGATAAAGACCTTCAGTGATCAAATCTAATTTTCTGTTTTTTAAAATCTCTTTAAAGAACTTAAAAACTATACAAGATTATACCAGTATTTTCAGGTTCATTCCTGTGCATGCCATTATTGCTCGCTGGTACCAGTATGCTTCAGTACAGCTGCCTATGTGGCTAGAGTTACCTGAAAATACTGTCTATTAAAAAGCTATTCAACACCTGAAAAATATGTACTGTGCTTATTAATTTCAGTCTTCTCCAAATAATTTCTCTCACCACACTCAAACTCAATTACCTACTATCTGGCAAATACCACACTCAATTTGAGTCTGTGGCTTCTGTTACTTGTTTGTTGGCTTGGGTTTTGGGGTGGTTTTTTTGTGGGTTTGGTTTTTTTCTTTCCCACCCAGTTGCTCCCCTTGCACCGTGTAAGAAACTCTGCACCCTTTTCCTTGCTACAGCTGCAGCAGGTGAGAAACCTCATCTCGCCTCTAAACATGCTTAGTTCATGCCCTGCTTTTTACATGCTCAGGACACTGATATGAACCAGACAAGAGGTTATAAAGGCGAGTTCTGCTGATCCTGGTTCCTGATTTACGGTTTTGGTGCCATGCTTCTGTCCCTATCTATACATTCTGCCCCCTTCGCTACAGAGGCAGCACATTCTCTAAAAAAACCCGAAATTTGAGAATCAAAGCAGGAAGTTCAAGCTATTGGTATATTAATTCCTATTGCTTCATTATGTATAAATGCATATCTCAATTTACTGGTAATAACTACATTACACTAGACATTTTGAATCATGCATAATTAGAATACTAGCTCTAAGATTTGGTTTGTGGGCTGTGCCGCTTTCCTTCAGTTTCTCCGTGCAGTTCTTCATGCCTAAGGCATTACAAACTACCTGCCTTTTATTTGACCTGCAAACACGCTCATTTGGAGGGGAAGTGGAGAGAAGCAGACAGGATTTACATAGGACACACTGAACAGTAAGTTACCTTCTATCTTTAACTTTAGATGGGGTAAAGTCTTGGAAATCTGTCTATATTATAACCCAGTACAAAGGCTCAGAGACAGAAACACACTCTGCTGACATGAACACTGACACTTTCTCTAAAACGCAGGAGGAAGTGTAGAGACTGAAAGGGAATAGACATAAGAATCCATGGGTAGTGTTCTGCACTGTTCAACTGTGTTCAACACCCTGGTTCAACGGTTGGCTTTTGTGTGCCAAAGTGCTACAGGGACAAAATGCTGGATCATTCAGTAAAAGAAATCCAGTGGAATCTAACTTGAACTGCCATTCTGCAGCTCTGTACCTGACCAGCAAGCAGGATTATTAGTTTTGGAGGAAGACCAGCCAGTTTCCTAAGGATGTAAGAAGCACTAATTTCCAAGATTTGTTATACATCAAAAATTGTTCTATCTTCAGTATTTTTTCCTTTTCTGCCCCAAAAACCCCAGACTGCCAGCTCTTGACAAAGTAATCCTTTTGTAAAGTGTCAGTGTCCTCAAGCTCAGTACAATTTCTTCTAATTCACTATCAAGAAGTCTTTGCAAGACTTTCTTTTTTCTCCTAAATTTGACAATTACCCTCAGTTTCAGAAGGTACAATTCTTGAAGGCGCAATTCCCAACACACATACTGGCCAGACCTTCTGCAGCAGCACTACTGAATATACAAACAGCACGTATTTGTATCATCTGGGTTTAGTACTGCTAAAGGAGGCATGTCCATACTGGGCATTACACCTTTGATACCGCACATCAAAGTGCGGTAGCATCTAACACTTCCACCTAGGTTTAGAAGCTGTTAAATTAAGGAGTTTGAAGCAAAAGTCATGTCACAGTACAAGAGCTGAAAGGCAAAGGGATTCCTTTTGTTGCTGTGAATAGTAATTTCTAGTATAGTAGCCCACAGAATTCAGATCATTATAAAAAGCCTGAACTGGGATGTATATGAAGATAGCTTGCCTGGCTACATCAGTCTTTATTTCCTCCCCCTCTTTGGAGAATTTTGTTCAGCCACAAAGTTCATACTTCTGAAGCATGAACATGATTTTGTTTTCATTATTATTTCATTATTATGTAAATTTACTTGCTGACCACAGACCAGAGTAAATCTATAATTTCTCTAATGTAATCAGAGCACAATCAAATTAAGGTCCCCAATGGCCAGCTTCCAATTTTATCAAAAATTCAATAGTTGGAATTTAAGCTGATTACAACCTTTCAGATCAATTAGCATTTCATATGCACATTACATATTAGCCAACACTTAATTTAGACATTCTCCTGCTATTCCTGTTACTTTATATTGTAAAAATGCTCACAGCCTCACAGTTCCATTATCAATTTATGAAGAGCCAAAGTGCTTCACCTCCATGCTTTAAAACACAAGGAGCTTCCATTAAGCTGTAAGTCACAGTCTAAAATTACTTCAGCTTTCCAGAAGAAATCCAGCCAGATTGATCTAAACCTCTGATGAAATAATTCAGAATGCATTACTATCTGTTGGGCCATACTGTGTCTGTAGACTAGGTATCTACACTAAAAAGTGTCAACTAGGAACATTTTAGAACTCCTGTGGCTCTTTTATGCAACCCTTTAATAGCAAATAATTTGTTTGGTACAGATCTACAGGTGTAGATCAATAACCCTTTGTGTTACCGGAGGCTTCACAGTACTTTCCCCTGCAAAACTTCACACATCAACTGAAATCAATTAAGATTTGAAACAGTGTTTAGCAAAGTTGAAATTATTTTCTGCTGTAACATTTTTAGAATTCTACAGCTGTGCTTGGCATGTACAAATTTTTTGAGTGTCAAGTGCTCCTTTTATTTATTTAAAGACTATCTCAGATTGGTCTTTATAAACAAGCAAAACAGAAAGTACTTCCCACAACAAAAGCTTTTAACTTTAGAATCAGGTTCTCTTCACAGTACAGTATCTGGAAAGGTTTAGTTTCTCAGAGAAACAGAGCAAGCGCTAGGCTACAAAAAAAGCAAAAATATACCGGGAAACTTCAGCTTTCCTTTCAAAAAGAACTGTCTGCCCTTCCCCCAGCACTCACTGACAGTGCTTCAGACATGTGGCAAAGCTAATTTTTCTTTTTATAGATATATATCTCAAGTTCATTAACTTAGTATTCAAGTGCCAAATTCCCTCCAATGAGAGGAACATAAGAAGAATTCACTCTTCTTCTCAGGAAGACTCTTCACACAACTCCCTGCAGCACAGAGCGCCACAAACTTATTTGGTTATTACCCACTTACCCTACTGTACAGTCTTGCTAATGCAAGTTATTTACTATCACATGCAAAACAGTTATTGCTACTAAAGTTCTATTTTCTTATTAAATCATCTTATGGCTTTGTTTGCATCAGGGATTCTTCCCCCTACATACTGTGCTATTTTGCATTCCAGTTTCAGAGGTATTTTTCAATTGATTCTCCCAAGCGCTAAACTACTTTATTCAATGGTACAGCTACGTCCATTTTAGAATTGAACCTGACTCTTAGCACAGGTCCCCCAGAGCTCTGCTGTAAATGGCCCACCTGTCCAATTTTCTCAGCAATTTATTAGATGCAGAGGGTTGTTTGGTTGGTTTTGTTGGGGTTTTTTTTCCCTGTTACATACATTAACTCTGCCTGGATTACTGTCATTGCACAGAAGTACATGCTTCTTGATTAATTAATTTAAAGATATATTGTACCAAAGTTACAAAACCAAGCTACCCATTCCCTCCCTCCCCCTAATGGCCATTTACAGGCAGGTCTCAGGAAAAAAAAGATGCAGTATCCTCTCTAAGCTGAAAGAGAATTTTGTTCTTGTAAAAGAGAGAAATGGGTGAAGAGCAGCACCGGCACCAAATAAAAGACTTATTCCTAGGAAATCAGACAATGCCATCAACAGAGCAATGCATGAATCATACCAGTCTCCTATTTGACCAGGCCAAGCTGCCCATTGAGTGCTAAAACATTTTCACTTCCCTGGTCTAAACTTTCCTTCTGAAAAAAGCAGAGGGAGAGACAGAAATCATTAAAATTGAGCTTAAGAGCTGGAAAGCAAAACTGGAAGTTACCTAAAGTACAAGATATTGAATTCTCAATAATACAGGGGTGGGGAATCCCTGATCCATTGGCTAGAGACAGCCTGCTGCACAGATACACTCTGCAACATTGTTTTTCAACAGCCTTTGACCTTATTATATGCTCTCTTATTAAGATGTACGTAAATGCAGGATCCACCAAAGTTATTGTAAGATTCAATAGGACTTCAGCCAAAAAAGGTTCCCCATTCCTGCAATAATGGATAAAAATTCTTTACGCATAATTAGCACATCACATTTTGCAACTATTAACTTATCACACAATGAGGATAACGTTTTACTAGCTATAATAATCATATAGTCAGATCTGAAAAAAAAAGATTACTTAACAGACTTTGTAAATGATCTAAAGGTAACAGAGATGTGTACAGAATGCACACAAACTCCTTAGCATATTCATACTTTTCTAAGTATATCACTGGATGGGTAATAAATTGTTCAATAAAATTGAAAATGGAAGAAAACACCAACAAAGATTAAAAAGAAAAGAATGCCACTGATAGAGATGAGAATTATGGATGCTTGCCTACTCTAGCTTACTATTGCAGTTGGACAGACAGACAAATATCAAAAAGTCAACTATGATTCTATGAAGCCCATTAAGTGAATGAGTTCCATTTCTAAGGATAGCATTGCCTTGTCAAAGGGAGGATACTGCATGTTTAGACCATGTTTGTGACATTTCTATTGTATCCTTTCTAGTGTTAATTACATTATCATCACTGTTTACTAATAAATTTGTCACTCTGATATCGTAAAAATACTACTAGGCTCATGCACTGATCCTAACATGGCACTACAGTTTGCTACAAAGCACTAATGCTTATGGAACTATACACATCTCAAAATGGAAGACATTGGTGATTTTGTTGTTTTCAAACAACTTGTAACATCATTTTGTCCACAAGTATTAAAATATATATATGTATATATATATATATGATCTATTGCACATGCCCCTTGTTTTTGTAATCTTTCACATGGGAAGATTTCCAACCAACATAAAGAAAAAGCGGAGCAAGAAAAAGTAAGTCAGATGAAGCAGTATTTCCTAACACAGCAGTTTTTTAATGGTGCTGGCCAGGAAGGTACAGCAATGGGGGTCTTCTGGGCACGCACTATTGGAGCATTACTTCTGTGAAAGCCACACATCTTTAACCTAATAAAATCCTGATATTCTAAAATTAAACTTAGAAACTAATGCTGCTACATTGTCATGAATAGGAGTAAAGGAAAAAATCAGTAATTCTACTTTTTTTGTTATAATGAGGGGTTACAAAATATTGAGCATTATTCCTATAGAAAAAGAAATTAAAGAGCTTAAATTATCTGCTTGCTAGTCAGACAAATTCATAATTTTGTACATGTCCACAGAAAACAAAAATACCTCCTGTCCCCCAAGTATTTCATCATCAAGCTATGCAGGAAACAACTGCTAGCTCTAACATGAGAAGGATAAGTATGGGCCGAAGTAAGAAAATTCCCCGATCTAAAATCAGACATTTCTTATACCACATACTTCCCAACCACATGTAATCCTATGATATTGACAGTATTTTCTGTCACTTTGAGATGGATCCTGCTTCTACAGACATCTCCATTAAATCCTATTGGTTTCAACATACGAAGGCCCTAAAAGGAAGAGTGCTTTTCTAGTTTCCTCCAATGCCAGAAAGTTCAGACCATATTCAGCAAAGAAATCCTAAGTTCTTAAAAGAAGTCAGGCCAAGCTGGTGGTTGCCTCATCAAGATCAATGTTAACTTATCACACAGCTCAGCACAATGTTACACACAATTTCAGAGCACCTCTCTGCTCACTACAGTTGGCATTACTTTGATATGCAGTGTCCTGCCCACCACTCTTTAGCTTACATGTCTGCCTTTTGCTTCATGGAAACAAAAATGGGTAAAGCTGTCACCTCATTATTAGATACAGGTCTAAACACAGACATCACTTTGAGGATTAGGATCAACATCAACACTTGCCCTCACTCTGCTGTGGAACTTGGTCCCATAAAATGTCACCACAGTTTAGATACTAGAATGCTGCTCTGGCAATCTATCACTAAGATCTAAGAAGGATTTCAATTGTTTGCTTTTTCAGCCGTTTTCAGGCTGTCTGGCTCTCTCCAGCAGTTTTCTAAAAGGAAAAACAACAAAACAAGAAATCTAAAACACCTCCCCAACTATTTTAGTATCTCCCACATTTTAAGCTAGCAAGTCACATTTTCTAAATCACAAGCTTGGAATAAGGTGCACTATGAAGAGTTTCAGATTTGAGGTGGAATATAATACATATCCCTGTTCTGGTAGTTTTTTGCCAAAAATCTTACTTGTTACAGATAATGCCACAGCAGGGAGCGTGTAAAGAATATATGCTCCCATCTCAAAATGACAGAAAACATCCTATATAATCACAAATTATGTAGACAAAGAATCTTGTGTAAACATAATAACAACCAGATTGTGCCTTAGTTTGGGAAGGAATAAGAAGAGCCAGAAAAAGGACTGTACTCAGTATTTCTGCTCTCAACTCACCCCTCTTACGTGGCTAACATTCCATTCTTTTGGGCCTATTTCTGCCTAGATGATGGAAACATACAGGTCCTCTCAGTTCTCAGTCATGAAAGAATCAAAAAGCTGACTCCATCAGTGGTAGGAAAAGGTGAAATTGTGTCAAGGAAGCCAGGTGGATAAACTGCAACTTTACAGCTCTGGTCTCTTCCATCCCATCAGAAGTTAATTTCTATAATAAAGAAAGATGTTCTGCCCATCTCTTCTTACTGTAGAATGGTTCTGTTCCTTTTGATGCTAAGGATTCATAAAAAGCCAGAGAGGAAGGGAATGATTTAATGCAAACCTAGTCATTATCCTGTTACCCCAGAGGCCTTCAAAGCTTCATTTTTCTTTGCTAAAAATGAAATGGTGCAGAGTAATTTCTTCTTCAGGTGAAAGTTCTTCCTATCCTGCACTTACATAGGTTCACACATGCAAATATACATTTTGATCACAGACTGGGATACACAGTATAGACAAGGTGATTCTGCATTTGTTCTTGTGCATTAGTTGCTTTATGTGAGTTGACACCTATCTACAAAGTCAAGCCTGCGACCTGGACTAGAAGACACCTGTATGAGATGACCCCAGTTGTTTTTAAGTTTCTTCCTCATGTCAGAGCAGAAAATGTTCTGGTTTTCCTGCTGCAACTTTTCATATATGTCAAGTCAGTCTGACACAGCAATGCATGCAGACACTTTATCTGCTAGGAATTCCAATTTGACACAGGGAAGTACTTAACCTTCCTGAAATTAAGGAAATAGTGAAAAACACCAGGTCCCACTTGCATCTGATTACAAAGTATTTCTCATTTTACAACAGAATGTAGAAAGCTGAATGAAGAGCTGGCACAGAAGACCTTTTTTTCCAGGGAAACAAATGCTGATTTCTGTTACTCTGCTTCTGAGTTTTGATAAAACAGTGGGATACTTCTGTGGGGGATGTCATCTGGTGAATCAAATGTTTGGTGAGACAATTCAAACAGGAAGTGGACAGATCTTTGTTCATTCAGCTCCATGGAAGTGAAGGACAGGTTTTGCTTGCTAGAAGAGAAACATCCACATCTTATAACCTTTGAGCAAGTAATAGGACCACCTTCTTGAGTGTCAGGAGAGGATCTGAAACCTCAAATTAAAAAAAACAGGAAAGGTAGCTTAAGAATCAGAATAAAATACATTCAACATTAAAATGCCCACCAGTTCACCACTTTAAAAGCCTGACTCTAATGGATAAAATCATCTGGTTTCACAAACTGCAATAATCCCTTGGTCTGTAAGATTTTATACCTAACTTTAGATGTCCATAAGCTGGCTAAGGAAATACTTCAGGAATACTGAACTGTACACTTACTCTGAAGTGATGCATCTAAAAATACACCACTGTTACTGAGCTGTGGGGCTTCAACTGTGTCTCCAACACAGAGCATGACAACGATGAGGCAGCGCCAGAGTGCACATGGCAGAGAGAGAATATTCTGCTCTAGCAGGTCACAGTTCCAAGAGACATTATGAACTATCACCTAACTAGTTATGAAACTGTCAGTGCTGTAGAGCAAAAGAGCATTTAGGACAGTTGTAAGAGCACATACATAAGGTTCTTACTTTTACACATCTCTCCCCATTTATCCACAGCACAGACAAATTTCAGTAACTCATCTTGTCACTGATCTCCTGGCCTTCCATCAGTGACACTCACCGGGTACTACCTAGTCACAGCAGCTGTTAACACACGATTTTTTGGCATTAACTTGGAAGGTGCACTCCTACATAGCTAGTGCCACAAATGTTTATTACCACTCTCTTGCACTAAAATAAGACATGTGAAATAGAGAAACAAAAGGAAAAAAAAATCTTTCTCATATACAAGAACATGAGTATAACTATCCTCTTCCTCTCTTTTCCCTGTCTGTATTTATCTTATTTTAATTACCTTAACCATTTGGTTGATCAAGTTCAGACATAGTCTTTCAGTGACTATTTTCAGCTCCCGTGTTAGAAGCAGTGAGTAGATCATGAAAATGGAAATATAGTACACGTCACTATCAGTATCTCAAGTCACTCAAGTATTTCAGTTGATCATTGGGTTGACCATCCACACTGAGACTGTTGGGAAAGTCTTATTCTTATGAAGATGTGGAAAAACAGGCCTGGAGAGCTGCAATAAAACATGCCAAAGGTTTGTGACAGAGCTGAGGAGAGAATATAGCCCTTTGTTACACAACTACCAGAGCATCTTTATTTCATTCACTGGAAAAAAATAAATCAAAACTACCAAAGTTTATTGTAATCCTTATAAACTTTGAATGGAATTTTTTTCTATTTGATAATTTACATTTGGTTATGTTATCATTCTTCCAATCCAATCATTTAACAAATAACACTTTTAAGATAACTATTCCAAGACAATACAATGACTCAACAAGTGACTCTCCACAGAGCAAATGCCATCACAGGACAGGGAATTTATAACCTTCAAAGCATTTATTCTTGTTAGAATATATAACAGTCAAATCAATGTTTCTTTAAGGTGAAGTCTAAGCTGAAAGCTGACACTATGGCAACATTCCAGTTCCCTGAAAGCACGCTACAAAAAATTAAAATCTCAATGACAGATTTCTTTGGTCAGGGAAAAGGGAACTAAATCAACTGACAAACTAGACAAGTTTAGCACCTTATATTTAGTACCTAAATAACCTTACAATTGCACTCACCATTATTTTTGATCATTCCACATCCTCTTCAGTGAGCTTAGAAAGAGATGAATAAACGAAATTAAATTGGCATTTAGAAAGCCACTCAGATCATAAATGAGTATCTGCACAAGACACAAAAGATTAGCTGTACCTTCCATGAACCAATTACCATTTTTAGACTTTCTGCATAAAACATGCTGATGTTATTTTTCAAATTATCAGATGCACCCCTCTCCTTTAGTCTATATCAAGAGAATTGGGCCCAAGTATGGAAGACACAGGACACACAAACTTGAACTAAGAGCAGGTAGACAATTCAGTTTCACAGGAACTGAGACAGACACATTTTCAGTCACCAGTAAGGCAATAAACTCTTTCACATTAGTAACAAACTACTGTAGCGAGGATGCTGAGCTGACAACCTAAACGGAAGAATAATGGATTGCTATAAGCAGAACTGTCTCATCACAAGAACCTACATTATTCAAAATTCCCAGTATCCTCAGCAAAGTATTACTAGCTTCCACACTCCCACACAACACAGCATTTCTACAAGCACCACACACCTGGACCTTCAGAAAATCCCCAGTCATCAGACAATCCCAATTTCAGGGTAATTACTCGATTTTCATGTTGTTAATTCTGACCCTTCCTACTGAAATTCTCCCTTAAGAACCAGCCAAGGACTATGTGAGCTTGAGAAACTGAGGAACCAACAGCAAATGCTTCACAAAAGAATTAAATTGAAAAGGAACACTAATGAAGAGCTCTCCCAAACTGCCCTATCATAATAGGAACCAATCCAGTCTTTGAAAAGCTGGGTCTTTTTTCACTTATTCTAAAACTATGAATTAACTAAACTAACACTAAAGTAAGTCTTATTTAAAAAAGAAAGCAGCTGGTGACACTTAAAGCAACTCCAGAAAAGGAATGGTTCATCCAACACTGAAATTCAGTTAGCTTTAACTTATTTTTTTAAATTTTAACAAGTTCACTGACTTTGAATGCCCCAGTTTTTAATTACTCTGCTTGATACACCTTCTACCTGACTTTCATCGATTACTTGAGCATACGGTTCACAGAAGTCCAACAGAACTTGCAAATGCAACTGGATATACATCAAGGTTACTAAAAATTAACAGGCACTGAGACTGATGGTGATACTATCAACTCTTCAGATAAAAGCTCATGAACATTACAAAGAAAAAAAATACGTTTCATACCTTACTGTATAATCAACTGATCTGGAGCAAGATGTAACTGTTAAAGCTCAACATTGCCCGCATGATTCCTTCATTAAAAATTCAAAAAATATAATTTTTATTAACTTTTGACCTATTGCCCTTTATTTTTTTGCTCTAATGTAATTAAAGATTACTTTCCATGACCTTTAAATCTCACATTCAGATAGGTGCCTGTATCAAAGAAGTTTGCTAACTTCAGGAATTCCAAAGCCAAAAAGAGATGAAGAACTGTCTCACAAATAAATTTACCAGCAAAATTGCAGAATTTGTCATATATATTAACATACTCTACTACCAATGCACCAGTGGGGCAAAAAGTGGTTCTGACATAATCACCACACTGGAATTGGAGACATTACTAAAATAATACTGTACAGCTATACAACCAACTCCCACTCCATCCCCTGTGCTCTGGTTTAAGGTACAACAAAAACTCAGATCCATCAGATCTGGCTTTCCAAAATACTATCTTTGCCTCTTACACAGATGCAAATGCTCCAGGAGATGAGCAGACTTAAAAGAATTCTGAAGATGATTCCTCTTCTCTTGCCTCGAACCTGAGAAGTATGAGGAAGTGAGGAAGAAAAGATCTAGAAACAGGTTTATATAGAAAGACCGAAATACAAAAAATTTAAAGTTACATATAGTGGAGACCTATGGAAATATGGAAAGCAAAATTAGTCCTACACAAGTCTACTAAGGTTTTTCCTATGGCTTAAAAGCTGCCAAATTTAACCTGAAAAGTGGACAATGACAAAAGATTAAATTATAAACACAAAATACAATAGAAAATAGCTTACAGTCCTGCAAAAAATTAGCTGCCTTCATGCTCTTTTCACTTTCTAGGCAACTCTGAAACTGATTCTAAATCCAAGCTACATGGCAAGGGCAAGCACTTGTATGAGAAAGTGTAAGACTGGTGTGACTGGAGAAAGAAAGGGAGTGCCTGACTGTGGAGGCACCAAATGGAACACTGAGCAGGAACTGGGCTCTAATGGGCTTATGTTAGCAGCACACAGGTTGGCAGGTAACATCCGCCTGCCACTTCGGAAGACACCCACATCTGAAGACAAAGAACATTGATTATCCACACAGTCAGGACAATGTAGAGACACAGGCCAACACAAAGGCATATCTAAAGCCTAAAATGGTTGCCAGCCTAGGAAGAGGCCAGGAGACAGTAAGGAGCTGTCAGCTGATGTCCCTTGTCAACACAGAGATCTCAGGCAGTGCATATATTCTGCCTGAATTTTTTGCATTACTCTGTATTTAAAATAAAAACAAAAAAACAACCCTTTCCTCTTGTACCAGGTTTCCAATGCACATCTACTACATTGTTGGTACAATGTTGTAACAGTACTTCCTACGGCAGCAGAGAAAACAGGGTAGACTGTTTAAAGATGAGCTTCTATGATACACACATTGTAGGAATGTGCTCTAAGAATACTGTTCAGGCAAAGGAACAACCCTTCTTCCACATTCTATTTTAGAAAAATCCTCTTCTTTTGTTTAATCCTCTAAAGACTGTGTAGGCCTTGCATCTTGCACTCACACAACCCCCTAGCATGTCAGGACTGGTTTCAAACACCACTCCTTTTCTAGTTTTTAAGAATGAACATGAGAGGTGTTCAAGTGATACTTCAGACTCTTCACAAAGAGTCTTCAGTTGGGACTCTTTAGCCTTGGCTGGCCCATGACTTTTGACACCCCTGAATAAGAGGTGACCCTCACAAGATGCATAGCCTGTTCATGCAAATTTTCACACTGCAGACTCACAGCACTGTGGGCAAGACTGTAAAGCAACGCAGACTGATTTGACATATACCAGGGCAACAGGAAATTCTGATTTTATTTTTTGAAGACACGACTTCTCACAGCTCTTGTGCATTGAAAGCAATGAAGAATAAATATTAATCCAAATGGATTTCTTACTGCTAAGTGTACAACTTCACACGAAAGCAAGCTGATTACTTATTCTCTTAATGATAATATAAAGCAGAATTATCTTTATATGTACTATGCCAGAGACAAACCCCCTGGCACATTTTAACAATTCATACACAGACATGTATAAGTAGGAATATTCATCAGTAGCAGCATACTGCACCTTAATGTTATGTTGCTCCTAAGCTATTACTGTTACTAAAGAGTAATGTAGCACACAAAAATTGGTAAAATGTTCCTTAGAAATTTCTGTTATAAGTACCTACTGCCTTCAGAACTAATTGTGACAGACATATTTCTTTTGAGTTATTTCACCAGTTACAAACAACTACTTCATTATTGGGTCATGTGTGCTAAGACACCATGTCTCCACAAGATCTAAAGCTGTACTTCTCACTTAACCACTTCAACTTTTTTCTTTTACCTGACACGCAGATTGAAAACGCACTCACAACTCTATGACAAACTCGAGATTTAAAGAACTGCCATCAAATATAGAACACAAAGAATCTCAAGCTAGTGACACTAATTCTTTTGCTTTCACTAAGAAGTGTTGATCCTTCCCCCCGCTTTTTTTTTTCTTCAAATTTAAACTAAGTACCATTCTCTAGTACAAAATACCACAGAGAGTTTTGAAGAATTCAGGGCATACCTGACTTGCACGGTACTAACCTGGAAAGAAGGGACAGTGGGCTTAGCAATGGTTTCACGTGTTTCATGGTGCGTTAAATTCTTTTTACCTTGTTGTCAACCATAATATGATTTAAAAAGGCTAAACCAAATTCCACAATAATCTCTCCACCTTCCACAGAACTTGTTTTGCAGGGTAGATTATTTGTACCTTCTGGTTTTGTCAAACAATTCGGAAGCCATCCCTTTTGTGCACTCCTGTGTCAGCACTACAGACATCATAAAAGAATATAACCATTCAGACTAGCGGAATTCATTGAGCACACAGATCGCATGAATAATGACGCTAACAGCAGCGTAGCTGCATTCAGCACTATGTTTGCAGCCAGAGATGCGAAACCTCATTTCAGACGATACATTTCGGTTTCCCTTCCCCACGCCGCTGCCAGCCGCAGCTGTCCCCAGTCGGCTGCGGGGAATCGCTGTGCAGGGAACAGCCTCTCCCGCTCGGCCATCTGCTGCAGCCCGGCGCCGGAGCTGCAGCACACCCTCGTCCTCAGCTCCGAAGTTATTCGGACTTTTCAGGGCGGCGGGCGGGTCGGACCGGCCCGGTTCCGGCTCCGGGGCCGGTCCGTCTCCACACGGACACCGTCCCGCTCCTCGCCCGGGGCCGGCGCGGCGAGGGCAGCCAGCCNGGCCCACCCCAATCACGGGGCGGGACGGGGAGGCGGGTGCGGGTGCGCGGGAGCCCGATCCCAGCCCAGTCAGGAATCCGGCACCAGGCTCCGGGCTGGACGCGGCCGCTGCTCCCGCTGCACTCACCTGAGCGCGGCCAAGGCCGCGGGGCCGCGGCCGGCCCGGGCCCTCCGCCTCCTCCGCCCCTCACTCCGCCATCTTCCCCTCCTTCCCCCGGCCGCCCGACGGGGCTCCGCTGCGCCCGGGCCCGCCTACTCGGCCGCGAGCCTATTGGGTGCCGTGCCTTTGCATCAGCCGTCCGGGTTTGGCGGTGATTGGCCAGCGGCACCGTCCATCACAGAGGGTGGCCTCCCGCCTCCAACGCTTCCCTCTCTGATTGGCCCTGGGCAGGGCATAGGCACGGGATTGGCTCGAGCGGCGCGAGCGGGACTGGCCCGCGGCGAGTCCTCCGGTGACCTCCACCGGGATTTAAAGGGGCCGCTCCGGAAGGGCGGCAAGGGAGAGGCGGGAACACTCTCCCCCCCGCACCACACGGTCCGGGAGAGAACGGGCAGGGGGACGCGGGGTCCCGGCGCAGTGGCCCTGCAGCACCTGCTGAGCTCCCCGAGCATCGTGGTTGCCTCGAAACGCGGCCTTCAGTCATTCTGCCGTCAGTAATTCTGCCGGGTTTGTGTCATCCGCAAAAATAACTTTTTTTTTTTTTTTTTTTTTAGCAGCTGTAATTTTGCACTTCAAGCTGACGGGTGGATGTGTTGAAGAGTGTGAAGAGGAGTACGTACCCATTCAGAAAACTCTGGAGAGACACCCCCGTCTCACCGTGATTCATCACAGATTACTACAAGCCATTTCGCTAGAAATCTTAACACGTGTTAAACTTTTAACACAAGCTTTTCTACAGTGTCACCTTTTAGAGCAGACTGAAATGAAACACTTCTGCCAACTTAAATATTATACCCACATTCTATTTACGACCAAAGCTGTAGTTTCAAACAACCAAAAGCAGACTTCCATGTTCCATTGTAAAGTTACGGAAACTAACATTTTTACTCCTGCTCTTGAAGAGTCAAATCCTGTATTTGGATTTTCTTTTGCCCAGTTGTTGCCAAGCCACGGGGCCTACAGGTATTTAAGCAAACTCATTTGCCACATTTCAGTATTGATTAGATATCAAACCTATTTCTGCTTTCTACAGTCTTGACAATACTCTGGTAACCAGTTGCAACCACATAGTTCTGTAGTCAAACCTCCAGACAGTCTGAACATGAGCTCATGGCTGCAGATTTGAAAATACACCTTCTGTCTCTCAGTAGACTGAAGAATGGTTCACCTGTATTTAAATCCTACCCCTTATACTACTTTTTCAAAAGACAAAGGTGAAATACTAAGTAGCTCTGCCTCTGAGCTGAAAACCTTATCCTCTGCCACATGTTCACCTTCAAGATGACGTTTGTTCTCAGGACAACTTAAAATACTTCAATAAGCAACCAGGTACACTAAAAATACTACTTTTGTGAAAATTTGCTTATATCTGTACAGCTTCGTTTTGATCAATTTTACATTTCCCAAATTAAAATCTCAGGTCTCTAAAACTCCTCTTACTGTCTACCACCTTTTAAACTAGATGTTACATATATAGATTTCAGAATATTGAGTAAGATAGTTGCTTACATGTGATTTATTCTGCTAATAGCAAAGTTAGATTCTGATAGCTGGGGTACTCTGTTTATTGCAGGAAGGTTAGTTGTTCTTTGATTGATTGTGTTTTGGGGGCGGTTTGCAGTGCATCTGTTAGGCTATTTGCATTCACCTTCAAGCACACTAGCAAAAATATCTGACATCTGAGGGGGGAGCTTGTAAGAACAGATGTCACAAACCAGCCCTGGTATTACATACCCTTTAATTAGAACAATGCTACTACACTACGGGGAGGGGGAAAAATAAGCCAAATCAAAGGCCTAATTGGGAACCATGGAAAGGTGTAAAGCTCATGTTGTTACAGGATCCATAGTGCAGAATTATGTGTGCATGTCCTCTGCTGGAGCTCATGTTTTGCACTGGTTTCTGCCAGCAGAATAAAGGATTATCAATACTCTGAAAGCAAGCTCAGTTATAAGGACCTGATCTGTAACACCTGCTAGCACCATTCTTACTGGTATTTAGCTTTTACAGTAATTAAAGGATAGCTGATTACCATACAGGAACAGTTGGGGGTTGGTTTGGTTTTTGTTTTTGTTTATAGAATGGAAGGTTTATTTATGGATTGATAAATACAATATCCAGTCTCACTGGGACAATAAGGCACAACTGTAGATTACAACTATAGAGCCAGAGGAGAGCAACACCTACTTTTAAGCAAATCACAAAACTTACAAGAACTTTTTACTTTTCCATCCATTAGCACTGTTAACATTCCTATTTTACAGGAGGTGGTTATAAAACTATAATGTTTCTTTCTCAGACAAAGTAGAGGTTTTTAATTTCCATTTCCTTCTGGAGTTGCACTGCACTCTGCAAAACTATGAAGTGCACCTTCTGAATTCCTTCATTTAAAACAAATTAAAAATCCTTTAGAGACTTGCGTGTTATTTGTCAACAAAAGTGATGATTAAAGGAACTGAGAAAAAAGGAAATGCACATTTGAGAGTAGTTTTAGACTGGTAAGTATTTATAGAAACGTTAACACATGACAGAGAAGCAGTTACAACACCGATTCTTCAATAAAGAAGCTCCCAGGGTTTTTTGGTTTTATTGGAAGGATCTCCCAGATTGTGGAATGTTCCACCTGAACTACACGAGATCATTTGTCAATCTAGCCACAGAAAAATCTTACTATTGAACCTTCAAGAAATTTGATCTCTTGAATTTATCGACATTATATTAATAGTATTCATCATCTTACACTTGCAAAGAGATTTGTATAGAAATACATTCTGAAATATCTGGGATAATATGAACTTTCCCAAATTGTATTCTTCTGCCAGAGCTTTCTTAAATACAGCTACCACCCTCAACACAAATGTAACAGACCAGGACTTTATACTGGAAAATATAAATAATTACTCACTATGAAGGCCACTAGAATTGGGAAAAACCCACAAAATCAGTTTCATGATTTCATGTTTCATGACACTATTACCATGGGACAGTTACAGAGCTACAAATTCAGATTTTGGGATGACTGGTTTTCTTGCATTTTGTACACTGCTAAACAGATTTACACTTATGGAAGCAAAACCACCCTGATGAGAGTAGGGATCCTAGACAAAAACAATCTGGAGAGGACACCTCATGGTCCACTAGCTGTCAAGCCTGCAAAGTACGCAAAGGAAAGAAACAAGTTTCTGCCTCTGCTACTCAAACAGTTTAAGTGACTTAGTGCAGAATTCCTATTCCTTTTGAGAACACCACAGCCTGTCCCCACCACAGATTCTCCTATTGTCCCTGTGAATTCATTCCACAAAGAACAAAATCTATTCACAGTACCTTAAAGTACTCTAAGCTATCATCATGCATTTGTGCTAGTTGTACAATGAAGCCATAGAAATTGAGAAGTTCTCAAGTAAAAGGCAGATTTAGAAGCAGTGAAGAAATAAATCTGCATGTAAAAAGCCAAATAGGAAAGGGGTAAAAAAAAATTAAAAAAGAAAAGGCAGCTGTAATGTGGCAAAAGTGAATCATTATCAATGCATCTAGTATTTGAGTAGATGCTTGTCTCCAAAATGGTTCAGAGGGCACTTCTGTGGCATGTTCCCATTTTTCCATTCTCAGATTCAGAGCTCAGAAGAATCAGTTTGTAGATTAAACAGTGATGCATAAGGAGAGACATTTTTACTGAAACAGCAGTGCAGAAGGAGACAAGAGAAAGGGCAAAAAACCCAGGATGGAAAACATTTAAAAAAGCTCCTTTTCCAAGTTGCATGGCAGCCATTTCCCTTTGTTCCTGTTGCACAAGGAATGTTCACATTGGTAGAACAAATCAGGGAGGGATTGGAGATGTATTGTGTATGCACCAGTAGCAATGCTCTGGGGTATGGTGCTAAGGAGAAAATGAAGTTCTATTCATTACATAGTCAGAGTAGAAAGGAATAGGCTCTCCATCCATCAGTGAAGAAATCGAATGCTCATTTTCTGCTCTACATCCACCTTCTCCAAAACCTGCAATAAAATTGAGAAACAGCTACTTAGGTTACTGTGCATTTCTCCTACAAGGTTTCTTACTCTGGTATTGAGGAAATGGGCAGGAACATGGGATGTGTTCAATGCAGCACGCCAGTCCTTCATCTAGATAGAGACTGCTGTTTCTCATTGTGGACTAACATCCTTCCAAGGGAAGGAACTTCAGCCATGAAAGCCACAAGAAGACTGTCAATCAAAATGTAACTAATGTGGTATCACTCTGCCTGGATTTCCCCAACTAGATTGTGTGGTAATGCCCAGCCAGGAACCACAAGGGAGAACTGAGTAGAGAAAGGGACATAAGCAATCATTGAAGAGCAAAAATCAAGACCAGAGCACCACTAATGCAGATCCTTGTAAAACTGAGATGGCAAGTTCATTCACTAAATTGCTATTCACAGGGAGGCATGAAGACATTACTCTGCTCCAGACTGTTTCAGACAGTAGACTTCAGAGTTCCAAGATGAGAGTACTCGACTTTTGAAGAGACCTCTAGAAGTCTTTTACTCCAAATTCTCCATTCCTACTTAAAGCAGGATCTGCTAAATCAGGTTGCTCGGGGTTTTGTCCTGGTTAAGCTTTAAATATCTCCAAGGAATGAATTTCTACATCTTTCAGAAGCTATGACTGTCCTCTTGGTAAAAAGTTTTCATTAAAGCAAACCACAATTTCCCATGTTACAACTTCTTCCTGTTGCCTTTTTGTCACCTCTCTAAGTCTAGTTCCTCTTGTCAATAGCATCCCATTAGGTAGTTGAAATTTTTCTGCTATAGGACAACTTTCTTCACTGACTATCTATCTAATGACTCCCTACTATTACCTATTTCTGACTATCAAAACACGTACTTCAAACTACCAGAGCTAGGAACCTGAATACTGGTATTAGTTGTGTTGCTAACAGATGAAATCTACACATGAAAACTGATCAGTGCTATTACAGCAGTAGAATTGATCTGTTCTAATTGTGCTTGTCAGGCTACTTGTGTAGAAAGAAGCAGCTGCAAAACAGAAAGTGAAAATTCTTCAGTATATTCAGGACTGTAGCTTTACATAAGAGTATAAAGAAACACGTGGACTAATTATTAGCACCCTGACAGTATAAAAAAAAACCCCAAAACATGACTAATAAAGGGAAGAAAAAACTAGCAGAAGGCTTTGCCCAAATGGAGGCACAACTGTTTCTATGTCTTCCTCTCTGTTCCCATTTGCATTTAAGTCTGAATGACTTGCTCACTACTGAGCAGTTTCATTTAATCATTAAAAACATAATTTACAAACCTTTACAAATTCTGCAAAGGAGATGGCACTATCTCCATCTTGATCAGCTTCCTGGATTGTCCTGTCAGCAATGCTGCCCAGCTGTTCATCAGAAATATTTACACCAACCATCATCCGTAATACCTGCAGCATACAAAATAACCATTATTGACATAGGAACAGAAATATTCTTAGTGTTTTCTTCTTGTGTGTACTGTCAAAGTAATACTACACAAGATTTTCACGGAAGTAATTTCTAGACAGATTTCTGTTGTCCTTTGTACATTAGGTCTTTCAAGAAATACAGCTGTCTTTTGCAGCCACCATTGACAAAGAATCCTGCTTTTTCACTAGGCAGCAGGAAAAGGCAGAAGCAAGAGAAAACTTTTGGAACTTGGAATGAGTCATTTTGTCCAATGCTTCTATTTTTTTCCCCAGAAAACATACTAGCATTTGATTGAATATGTGCTGTTTGAGGTAGTTGCCTATGGGAATCTTGAAAGTACAGAGTCCAGTGATAACTGCTGTTACCCTCCACAGTCAGTAAAGCATTTTCTGAGCAGAGAGAAGAGGGCAGTGCCAGTCGAAAGCAAATCTTTGTCTTACATCAGGAACCACAAATTGCCATGTGTACTTCCCAGGATTAGTAGCATGTAATTACTTCTAGCACAAGCCTAGTTTCGTAGATATGCAGCACTGATGAACTTTGATTACCTTGGCTGCAATTTCAAGAAGCTTTATTCTATTGAGAGGATGCACAGAGGATCTTTCAAACAGCCTAATCTACTTCATTGACTGTTCTTTTGAAGTCCTTTTAGAAGCACCTTTGAAAGTTATAGAAGGTGGTTCTTAAGGGGTTTAGTGTATTTGCTGAATATTTAGGTATCACTTCAATAGGATCTGCCTAGCCTACCAAATGAGATTAAAGTCCCGTACCGTATCTAAAGCTTTAAGGCAAAGGTAAGCAAAGCCACCACATTACTCCAGCAGTTCTTTCGAGAAAACTGTTGCAACTCCACTCTTCTAAGTGGGTATGAAGTCACAGAGAAGGTCATGATTGAGTCATTTAAAACAGCCCTGCACTATTTACCTGGAGAAGCTCATCCCTGGAAATCTTGTCATCTTTATCTAGATCGTATAATCGAAAAGCAACTACAGGGAAGAAAGAGGAAAAAGCAGTTGAATTCAAGTGCCATTATTTTTCTTCATAACAATAGATTTTCTAAAAGAAAAACAACAAAACTAAGTACTTGTAAATTATTTTAAGAGAATTAGCTTAGAATTTTAAATCACCATAAAACTCATGCTCAGTTCCATAAAGTGTTATTACCATACACAGGAATAGCATTATTGCCAAAAATGGAAAAAAATTATGTTCAGAAGCAGGATTTTATGTTCTGCTTGCAGGATATTTCCTCAAAGCCCTAAGTCATGGAAGAATAATTATCACTAAGACACATTCAATCCTTTAATTTCAAAGCCAACCATTTTTACATTACTGTTCAGTCTCTTTGACTATATTCTAGATGAGATATGACCGAAATTTTAAGTGTCCTGAGGACTGTTGCCAACTTTGATTAGCAAGAAAGAGCATTCTGCTCATATACTGTAGGCAGACATCCAAATACTTAAGAAAGTACTCAGCTGAAGGTGGAGGAAAAAACACTATATTATATGGAAGAACTGGAGAAATAAGCAGAAAAGCTCATTCATGTATGGGATTGGCTTCTAAATCTGAAATAATTTTGAATACAAGTGATTTTCAAATACTTCTGTGACATTTTGCAAAGTAGATTTGTTACTCAGGAGTCAACCAATTCTACCAAATTCCACTATAACAATGGTTCAATTGTTGACATTCTGAAGAGGTAAGTTTCCAAGTAAATTAAAAAAAAACAAAAAAAACAGGCATTGGAAGATATCATTCCCCAGGAAAAAACCGCACAGAAGATCCCAAGCCCCTTTCCTCCTGTCCTAAGGGGAAAAAAAAAACCCACAACAACCAAACTAAAAAGAAGAAGGAAAAATAATTGATTCTACAGGAAGGTTCACATTTCTTACAGTGGAGCTTGTTACTTCTGCTGTTCAACGGTTCTGGTCCATTCTGGTCTTTGCTCTTTTCATTATCTTCTATGGGTCGGAAGTGGGCTAGTGTCCTCATGAATCCACGGAAATTCACCTGGTCCTCTCTGCATAAACATTTCAGTAGGTCAGTTTGTAACATACCTTATACAGGCACCTCATTTCAGTAAAGAAGACTATTAATGTGTGAAGCATCAAGACCATGTGAACTCTTCCATTCCCACCTCCCCAGGGTTTGGCTGCCTATGCTGTTGTAAGCTGGGATCATGCTGTTATGAAGTATGATGTGTAAAAAAAAAGCTGTGAGGAGTCTTACTGAGGCCTCCCTTTCCCATGCCTGCAAAGTCTGTCTAAGATGAAGCCCTCACCCTTAGCCCCTGCCTGGGCTATGCTGCTGCTATGCCTGAATGTAGCAATGTATCTTGCTGATCTGGACCCTTACTCCCTGGATTGACTTGAAACTGGTTTCACCACTGTCAAGCACTGGACTGTTGGTTGACCTGACGTTAGTCACTGGACCTGCTCTGCTTTTTTTGTTCAGGTGCGTGCTCCTCTTCAGCAAGTACATCACCCCTTCCAGCTTTGCTGTGGCCCTTGGCTCCAGCTTGTGGGGCTGTCATTACTCCCTGCTCTCTGACAAGAGTTCTCTTCTCTAGTTTCTGTGGGAACCAGCTATATAAGTACTTTTCAGGATGTCTGCTTTCTATTCAGTAAACCCTGCCTGGTTTTAGCTAATGTTATGAGACTTGATTAGACAATCTGATCTCCATCAATCACTAATGATAACTGTGTTCAAGAAGAGAAGCAGATTCCATAGAACAATTGAGAGAGGTACAATAAAGAGAGACAATACTGCAAATTTGATCATCTCTTTGGATTTGTGTTACAAGTGTCATAATCTATGTCTTAAATGTAACAAAAACCTAAAATCAACCAACCAAAAAAGCCAATCTAATAACAGTAGTACACTTACTGTATGAGATACAAAAGACTAAATTAGTTAATTGTAATGCTACTTAACACAAAATAGTGTTGATACAAGTTTGCTTTAAGAACCAAAGTCCATACAAGGCCTGGAATTTCTTCAGAAGTGTTCAACAGTTTAGGAAGAAGAGTGGAAAACTGTGATATAAGCGTGAGTTTGTCAATAAATAAAGCACAAAAAAGTCTGGCAAATTCATAAAGTATTTCTCATCGGGGAATGAAAATATGCTGAGGAAACAATGTACCCACACATACTGCATGGCAAGTTTGAAGTGTTCAATTATTAGTAAATTTAAAATCTGTGCTTGAATTATCAGCATTTCACTCCTATGAAAACTTCTGACGAACTACAAATTTTGTGCCTGCTCACAAATTCAGTTTGTTGAAACTCACCCTTCTGGAAAGAAGGCATTGATAATCCTGTCTCCAAGTGGATTGATGGCAAGCTCTGGAATCCGCTGGAAGTCTTCACGGCTAAGTAAACCAAGAACACAAGAAGTTTGCATAAAGTTGAAGTCAGAGAAGAAACTGTATAAAAATAATTCACAGTAAAACATCCATGGAATTCTATTTCTACAGCAAGACACTTGGTGATTTTGAAAATGCAACTTTTAAAATTACGTTTTCTTTATGACTAATAGCACAAAATAAAGCAAAAGACAATGCCAGACCTGTATTTCATTACGAACTACCAGTGCTCATTTATCATGTTAACAATATTTCTCAGACACTAACATTGTTTGTGCTAGAAACCTTACTGCAATGATGCCAACTAGTTTGCAATGTAAGAAAAGGAAAGCTTCTGAATTTGCTTTGAAAGAAATTATGGCTCCAAGATGAAAATACTGATTGGGTTTTTTTAGTAATTATTTTGATACTAAATCATATGAGTTGTCATGACTTGTCCTGACTGCCTCATTTCAGGTTCTGGAAGAATACCAAGCTATAGGTCATTAGCATGTTCCAATAGATTTGTTTGTTTATGCCACTGATCTGTATTTTACAGTAAGTGCCAAATTTCAGATTATTTTAGCTTCAACCAAGCAGTAGTCCTATTTTAAAGTAGTAAATTTACACTTTTACAGGCACCTGTACACAAGATATAACTTCACCAGTACAGGCAAATATTCACTGCTCTTGCCAGCCATTCTCTTTTCTGCTCATGATTAAATGTACACAGCACAATACAAACACAGCTATGCTTACATTGTTATGGCTTCTTCTGATCTGAAAGACATTGTGAGTTGTACTATATACACATTTTAGAAGAGTAGGATATGAACATAGGCTTCACTCTCCTATTAGAATTGCACTAAAATTTTCTCTTCTATTTTAATATAACAGACGGTCAGTGACAAGAAAATGGGATAATCTTGGTGTGACCAAGGCAGATACACCAAATGTGTCTTAGTGAGCAGGTTTGGTTGTTTTTCCACTACAGCAGAACACAGCAACTTATCAGTTAGTATAAGATGCACTCCATAATCATTTAGATTTAAATTGCCAACAGCAAGGGGGTAAAGCTTTAAAAAAACCCCACTCTATTCAGTCTGGATGCATAACTTGACATTTCCTGTCCAATCTCCAGAAATACTGGCAGTTCCCTTCAAGTCAAAGGCAGTCCTGCTGGTTTTGAAGTTGGGGTCAAGGTCTCAAACTTGGTTACTGAATGTTTGCTACTTTTCAAAACTACACCCACTAAATAAACTGGCAACCAGGTCTGATTCATGACATCATTAAACCAAAAAATTGGTTTACTAAAGTAAATACAAACAAATTTTGAGATTATTTAAATATACTAGCCTTTTATAATGCTGTGATATTAAAGAGAGGGCAAAAAAGACATTGGCTGACCTTATCACCAGTCTAGCTTGGGAAATGCAGAGAAGCAAGACATTCTAGTTTTAAATGTATTCTCAAGCACCTCTTGCACCCAGTCACCACCACAGCACTGTTAAGACTCCCAACTACAAGGCATCTATTACAATATGGTTCAACTGTTTGACCTTCTAACAGAGCAACCTGACCATATTTTTAAGTTATCCCAGCAGACTTCTCCTCTGACCAGGTCCGAATTATTTTTAATAGGCAAAGTTAACATCTGTTTAGCATGATCACCTTGTTACCAGACCCTTCAGGACTGCTGCATTTTAAGCTATAGCTGAAGGGCAAAGTATGCATTAGTGATTTAAGCAGGAGATGCAGTGATGTGGAAAGCCTATGTCCTAATAACAATATTTTAACAACAGAACTTCAGTGTCAATGCTAACATTATAACCTAAAAGCAGCAGCTGCCTTCTCTTCCATGTAGAGTAAAATCCTAATGCTTCAGAATTTTTTACATGCATATCGCATTTTATTATTCAGCCTCCAGTTATTCTGTTTTCTAACAGGAGATTAACAATTAACCACAAATAACTCCCCAGGTTTCAAATCTATTTGTCCTGTCATTATCAGGATTGCAGTAGAGCACTTTTGCTTATTAACAGCACATTACTGAGTGAGTGCTATAACTGAAATAGCTACAAGTCATAAAAGCAAATGAATGTGTGAGGTAAGTTATTCTCCACTTTATAAAGCTAAGCTTTCCTGCAGTCCTTAGGGACCCATTTCACCTGGCTGAAGCTGGCACTTACAGGAAATGTAATACCTTCTACTTCTTATGTGTTCATGGGCAACAAGGCTCTTCTTTCCGTAAACCTGTCTCTTATGAAATCCGTGCTTAAATGCAACATGCAAAGCAACCTTTAACTGCATGTGAACATTATGCAGGCCAACCATTTAATATATACAGTAGTGTATTCACAATTAGACGTACTTTGCAGCAAAGGGTTTGTAGATTCTAAGCAACACAAGTATTCCTAAGTATGAGTATTCCCTCCAAGGCACAGAGCAGATCCCTACTGTAAAGGTGGTTCTGACTTATCCAAAAGGTTACCATAAGCCAACAAGACCCTTTCTTTCTTCCATTTCTGGTTGTTCATTTTTCTGTTACTTCTAGATGGTAGCAAAGCACTGCTCCCGCACCAGAGATGAGGAGGGGTACCTAGAGCCGAAGGAAAGTAAAATAATGGAAAGGAAAAAATGCCCACATATATGTGCATCAGAAGTGGTAGATGAAATATGCCCAGAGGATACAGGTAACAAGAAATTCCTTGAAGAAGGGAAATAATTAAAAGCAGTAAGGTGTATCATGCAAGTTGGTCGAAAAAAGATTTAAGAGGTTACTACTGAAGAGGTTCCACTGCTCCCTTCCCTTGCTAACATCAGCTGTGTCATTCATCTAACCTTTTGGTGGTCTAATGTATCTCCCATAAAAAACTCCCTACCTTCCTCCTCTCCATTCTCCCAATTATTTTTCTGTTGAATTTGCAGCTTGAGGCAGTTCAAAAAGTTAAAAAAAATCTAAGAGCCCCACAGCTGATAATGAGGTGCTGAAAGTCTGGAGAAGTTATGGGAGAAGAATACAGATATCCCCTTCTTTCAGGATTGCATCAGCCGTCTCATCTAACTCCATCTCATCTAACGCCATCCTTACACATGCTCGACACAATGAGCTGCTGAACTATCAGAGCACTAATTGGTTCATAAACATAAGGCCAAGAAATATGAAAAAAGTGATAATTAGATGAGCAATAAGGAAGGAAAGAAAAAAGGCAGCATGCATCAAGTGTGGTTGAAGATGGAAGTATAGACTATTCTTGTAATCTGTCTTTTCCAATCCAAACCCATATCCTTCCTGTCTTTTCTATTTTAGATAAAGCTAAAAATGCTTTGCATTTTCTTAAGCAAAAGTAAAGAATTCCACATTCAGAGAGCTAGCTTTTCTGTTTTACAATCCTGCAGTATCAGTTTGCACTAATAAGAACAAGCCTAACACCATTCCAGACCCAGATGGTTGAGTTAGCTGACAAAGACTGACAGATGGCCTGGCTGGCTCACATTACCCTTCTCTCAGGATGAGAGGCTTTCTGAAGTTCTCTAGGAGACACATGTGTGAACAGCTTTCATAAGCAGGAGTTATGCATAAACAGCTCAGTGTGTCTATTCTCTTGTAGGTACCAGCTTTCAGAACATTTGCCCTTCCTTCCTTCTTCCACACTTACCAGGCTATACCAATTACTGTATAGTAAAAACTACTTCTCAAGTGCTTAACATGTAATTTCCCCAGTGCACAAGAAACTACTATTAAGTGGGAGGTTCCATACAAAAGTTACATGCAAAGGTAGCAGTTTAGGTAAGTATCTCCTTTTATAGCTCTATACATGTCTATCTAGAGCTACTTACTCATAGATAAACTTTGGAACAAAGGTATTCTTGTGTGGTGTACACTTCAGTACCAGCCCAACAAGGAGACTCACTGAAGCAATCACATACTTACTCTGTTCACACTATACTACTTCCTCATATTGGATATCAGCATGTAAGTAAGGAAACATGCACACTGGTTTCCTCCTGAGCTATAGTTAGGATATAGACAAAACAAGTATGCTCCAGATTTCACAATTTAGATGTAGCTATGGACATCCAAGGGTATCAATCTTTTGTTTTGGCAACTCAGCATGTCACAGTATTGAAATCAGAGGTGACAAAAGAATTTTAAAAAGAACAGATTTGTCCTGTCTTTTACAATATGGTTTTGTTCAGATAGTGGAAGTCTGAGGGAATTTACTCATTTTGTTTAGAAAAAGTGAAGCTAAGGAAAATTCTACACTTTTAAAGGAAGGTGAAGGTAAACCTGACATTTTTACCTTTACAGGTAAAAATGGCTGAAGTCACTTAAAGAATTAATATGTGAGAGGAAAAAAAAGGATGGAAAAACCAAAAACTTTTTGAAGACCAGGTTTTGTCTTCATCAATAACCACCTCTAATATTTCATTTATGTAACTCTTAAAAAACAAAGTATCTTGAAATTGCACATAGGTACACTGGATAGAAACATCTGGCTATGAAAGATTTCTGCTTTTGATTATAGTTCCAGAGCTACCAGGATTAATCATCATCTATCAGATCTTCTGTATGAAATGCTCTTTACCTCGCCCTTCTTCAGAATGGTGGTACACATTTAAAGATTTATTTCATGCCATAAAGTACTGCCTAACACTTCTTTTCCTGATCATAGTCACATGAGTGATTTTATCATGTTTGATTTGTAAGCCAAAGGTGTAAGTCATCCTTACGGAAACAATAATTCTTGCTCGCAGGAAACAAACAGAAGACATACACTCTAATCTATTCAGTAGTAGTAAGCAAGTGGTAACTTCTTCTTGTACGCTTCTTTGTACCCTTCTTCTTCCTGTACCCTTCTTACTTGTCTTGAAGTAGCAAGTTCTCTTTGATCTGTATCTCAGAAACCAACATCTGTGACCTTCCAAGCTGTGGTTCTTACTCTCCTCATTCTTTATTTTGAGGAAGTAGTTTTCCATTACTTAAACTTAATAGTTTCTGCATTTTGTGGGTACCAGAACAAGTTTAAAAAATTGAATGCCACTCTTAAGTCAGACATGTTTGAGAGTGGGCTATGCTTAGGGGCCAAGACTTCAAGTTAAGGGATCATAATAAGCACAATTGCTGGGATTTTCCAAACAACCTCCACTTCCTTTCCTAAGTCTCACATGATTATCAACAATGGAAGTCAAACTCCTTCTGATGCATAATACTGTGAAACTGAGCATTGTGCAATAGACATTCATAGCATATTTAATCAATTAGTCCTCTTACATAAACTGAGTACAGTCACTTTGAAGTTAATACAAACCTTATGGATCCAGTAAGTGAACTTAGTGTTGGAGGAGAAGATGGAAGAGTTGAGGAAGAACATGTCCTAGGTTCAAACTGTGCTAGACTAATCTGGTAGCCATCATCTTTATTCATCAATGACTATTAAACCCACATGTAAAATTTGAAAAGGCTATTCTTTCCCAAATAATTTAAGATATAAGAAATGTTAACCTTAATCACAGTCTCATCACCTGATTTCTACATCAGAATTTCCAATGCTACAATTTATATAATACATTGGCTTTAGTGTCAGAGTGGGCTTCTGGAAGTTCCTGCACATCCCATCCCAAGCCAATCTTTTACACACACACAGTCCATTTAGTCATCCCTTCAGCTATGCAAGTCTGGAAGTTTACAGTACAGCCACAGTCCCAATCACTGGAGTCAATCAGCTTCAAAACCTACACAAGCCAAAAGGGGAGGAAGAGTATTTTTAAAACAAAATAATCACTCTGTAGTCCTGTTTACCATACAATTCCACATCCAATTACTTAAATGCTGAGAAGTCAGCAATTTGTGGCACCAGAAGGAACTGTGCATTTCCTTAGGCAAAGGAAATTGCACTAAGCCAAAAGTACTGCCAAAATCCATGTATCTTACAACTTGCCACTTTGATCTTTAAAGAGGTGATTCTAGCATTACAGTTAGGTTGGGTTATAGGTAGGCCTATAGCTTTTCTGGGTTTATAGTGCATCCTACAGTCATATTTTGCAAGATCACATACAAAACCTCAGGTGAAGCCTGAATCACTGGATTTGACTGGGATAGAGCTGCTATGAAAGAAATTAAGTCCCTAAGAGCCAGATCTCATATTATGCTACAACAAGGTCCCTTTCCCCTTCCTACTCTTTCCTGCATTCTTCTCCAGCTTTCCTGTGCACTGTGGCTATATGATGAATGGGAAACAAAATCCATGAGTAGGGAAGGCTACAGAACAAATGACAGCAGGCAGAGAAATATTGGCAATCACCTCACCAGAGTTTACCTTTTAGTTGAGAATACTCTTTCCAGCAGACTTGGTCCATCCAAACGAAAAATATTTTGCAAATAAAGTTAAAGACTCATCTTTATTTGATTGACTAAACAGTAAGAAACCCTTTCACTTCTGTAGTTTTCAAATTGCAGACAGGAAACAAATATTAAAGATCTTAGAATATCCTGCACTACCACTTTTAAGAATAGAATGTTTGTTTAGTCACAGTGACTTGGTTCCAGCTCTCTTTTTACTTTTGAGCATACTAATAGATATGGGTGTTCAACAAGAGGTGCAAAGTATAGTAAATGGATTGCATGTCCCAGTAGTATTAAAAGACACTGGATACCAGAAACAAGTAAGTATAGATCCTTTTTCTTATGAAAGCCAGGATAAAGATGACGCAGCAGAACCACTCTCGTAATAAATATTAGAAACAACATATAAAAAAAAGATAAGAAATAACAATCTAAAGGTGTTGTTTCACAATCCTGAACATTTTTATAGTATTTTGAATACCAAATCTGACTTTTCTCATATTTACTGCTACAAACCTTCAACACTACAGTAAAGCCAGTCGGTACTTAGAGCACCTCAGTTCAACAATTAAACCTTTTATGTAGACAGTAGGTATGAAATAACTTGTTACAACAGTCTCCATGATTTACCAGGGAGAATAATGTGCAGACATCCTGCAACAGCAAGCCACCAATACAATGTACCAATGCAAGTACAGCTGAATTACCCACCTAAGAGTGCCATTTTCACCTTTGTCCAGGCTGGTGAAGCGACTGTACAAGCGGGTGATTTGACTGTGGGAAACTGAAGAAAAAAAGAAAGAAGATGACAAATTAGCATGTCAATGATTCCTCATAGGAGCAGACCTCATTACACTGAACGACGCTGTTGCCAGAAGCTGTGTTCAAAAAAGAGATCACACAGAATGAGTTACATTGAAAGCATATGACAATCAGCATTTAGGGACTTTGTGAGCTATAAATCACAGCTTAATGTTCAAAAATCTACAAATTAGCTCATTCTTCAAAAATCTGTCTAACTCTGTCTTCTGCCCATTTCTATTTTTGATCTTTAACGATTTTTGGTTATCTGACTCAGTAAATTTCAATTAAAAAGAAAAAATATTTGATTCACAGTAACACTTTATTTCCTTTAATTCCTTTATGACTACAAATAATCTGGACGCAGCCTACACTGATGACCTCTACATCATTCATGACACTGAAGACCTCTGCTGTAGTATCTTCCCTTCTCTTTTTCTTATCTCTATTCCTGTTGTCTTTTTTCCACCTAAATATGGAAAGTGAACTCAGTTTCTCTGCATCTGCAAAGTGGTCAGAGAGGCTTTACTTTTTGCTTTGCTTTTCTTCTTCTACAGGACTGCTGAAATCTAAACATTTTGGGGTTCACAGAATAACAGAATAACTTGAGTTGGAATGGACCCAGAAGGATCACTTGAGTCCAACTCCTGGCCCTGCACCGGACCACCCCAGGAATCACATAATGTGTCTGAGAGCATTGTCCAAACATTTTGTGACCTGTGCCAGGTTGATGCCATGACCACTTCACTGGGGAGCCTGTCCCAGTGCCCATTCACCCTCTTAGTGAAGAACCTTTTCCTAATATCCAACCTAAACCTCCCCTGTCACAGCCTCATGCTTTTCCCTCAGGTCCTATCACTAGTTGCCAGAGAGCAGAGATGAGAAAGGTTTTCTTTTAGAACTTGAAACTAAAGATAAATTTATTATTAAATTTAATAGTACTTTCTAGATCCTTAATTAGACCAGCAGTACTTGGGTGCTCAGCCCACTGTTAAGATCTCTCTGCCTTCCAGGCAGTCAACAGCTCCTCCTAATTTAGTGCCACTGGCAAACTTACTTAACATGCCTTCGAGTCCTGCATCCAAGCTGTTTACAAAGACCTTAATAAGAATTGGCCCTGAAATGGAGCCCTGCAGAACTCCATTAGTGACTGGTCACCCCATTCACTGTAACTCTTTGTACCCAAGCCGGGAGCCAACTGCTCACGAAATTAATTTCCAGGCTTCTAGGACATTGAATTAAAAATTAAAAAGGCTACTTCTAGAGAAATTTGAGAAGGACTTGGGATATGAAGCAAGCAGAAAGTTATTGCAGACATTTTAAACATGCAAGTTGAAACACAAATTATGAAGCCAATATTAAGTTCAGCATAACTGTCAACATTACCAAGATACTAGATAACCCAAGATATTCGACAACTAGATCTTTAGTCCATGATGTGAGTGGGACAAACCTATATAGAACAGCAATTCCTTTAACATGAAAAGAATGCTTGTCCTCGTTTCAGCTGGGACAGAGTTCATCTTCTTAGTAACTGGTACAATGCTGTGGTTTTTTGATTTCATACAAGAATAACGATGACAACACACTGATGTTTTGGCTGTTGCTAAGTAGTGCTCACCCTAAGCCAAGGGCTTCTCAGTTTCCCAGGCTCTGCCAGCGAGGAGGTGCACAAAAAGCTGAGAGGGAGCACAGACAGACCAGCTGACCCAAACTGGCCAAAGGGATCTTCTGTACCATAGAACATCATGTCCAGTGTATAAACAGAGGGAATTGTCAGGGAGAGACCAATCAGTTTTACTGTGCTTCACTTGTCTTTTCTTGGGTTTTATTTCTCTTTCTATCCCCTTTTCATTACAATTAGTATTATCATTGTTATCATTAACATTATTATTATTATTAGTAAAATGTTAATGATAACTCTCCCCAGCTTCTCTGCCCACCCAATTCTCCTCCCACCTTGACAGGGAGCAACTGT
This sequence comes from Origma solitaria, assembly GCA_013397895.1. Classification (NCBI taxonomy): domain Eukaryota; kingdom Metazoa; phylum Chordata; class Aves; order Passeriformes; family Acanthizidae; genus Origma; species Origma solitaria. The sequence continues at coordinate 391,234 of VZRL01001129.1, forward strand.
GTGGTACTTACTTGTCAGCTGAGGTTAAACCATAACAAGGCCCTACAGGAGATCTTGGCTTCTCTTCTGATGAAGTTAATAAATACATGAAATAAGACTGAAGTGAATGTTAAAGTTTACTCAGTAAAGGTGTGATTGTCCACAATATTAAACTGGGACTTAATGTCAGTTTCAGATTTAGTTGTTTAAAAAGCCTTCAACAGGATATGCACAATGCATTTCTTACTTGCTAGAACTTACTTGGGAACAGGTTGCACAGTAGTTGTTTGATCTGTGACAAGCGAGGCAAATTTTTTTCAGGTTTGTTCTTTCTTTCTTGAGGCCATTCGTTTAGGTTCAACAGTTTCCTCCCTTAGTATGACCTGCCAGCAACTGCATTTTCATGCCCCCCAGACCCCCAACGCCCAACCTTCTTGTCTCCTTGACAACTTTCATTTTTTGCACAGGATTGGGCAATTTTCTCAGCTCCACCTAAGGGAACTTCTCTACAATCAGACTGGGCAGCTTGCTCACTTTCAAGTTAAGCTACACACACACAGAAGACAAGTCCCAGTACTCTAAAGACTTCAAACTTGTGCATTCCTGATTTAGTATTTTAGATACCATTACAACAACTGATGGTGGAAAAAAAAGGCTGGAGTTAGATCTCCTATTAGAAGCCCCATACTCCCACTCCTCCCTGTAAACAAAGAAGGTGGTGAGAATTCTATTCAGCTACCATTCCCAAACTAATGTCAGCATCTCCATTTTTGGAACACCTCTGTAATAGCTAGTATGTGAGAAATAGTACACAGCTGTTGATAGAAGTGATATTTTCATTAACATCATACTAGACAAAAAGCGTATCATAGCTCAAAGGACAATGATTCAGGTCCACCACTGTGTTCTGTGGTAATTTCCTTTTGGCTCTCATCCCTCACAAACGCTGTGTCACTGGACATTTTTCAGTGCATTTCCATGCAAACATAAAGATACCCTGCACAACATAGGAGAATTAAGATCTGCAATTTCTGACTGCTTCTTGAAAATCTAAGGTTAACATTTAAAGCTAGCTGAAACACCATTTTATCTGTACTGCTACCCTACTAAGATCCTTCTAAAAATTTAAGGTCAAGACCTCTAAATTAGGACTTGCACCCTCTATTTTACTTATGTTAAATCATTGTAAAGTTTTTAACAATTAGACACTCTTGTCTACAACAGTAGCATAAACTCATATATATTTATATACATAAAAAAAATATATGAATATCCATGAGAAAAATATATCATCTGCTACCATGCAAACATTTTTTTCTCCTACATTTAGGTATGAGCATTAACTTCTTATTACTCCTCAGGTAGAGTGCTTCAAAGCTTGGAAAAAAAGGGCGTGAACCAAATAGTTTGAATACTGTTACATTCCAATGGCTGTCCAAAAGCTTGCAACAGAATGCAGACAAGCAACATCTTGGGCCTCTCATCTGTTTTCTCATAGTTGTTACTGAAATATCAAAACAATTAGGATGACTTCGAGGTGTTTTCATGTTCAAATTTCAAAATGTTTATATGCAAAGCAAACAATTTCCATACAAAATTATTTGAGATTTAGGACTGTCAACTTCAGGCTTTGCATCTGCTACTGAGAATCTGATGCCTTTGCAGATGTCTCTGAACTTATACTATAAAGTGCTTTTCACTACCACAAAATAAAAATAAAAATACACAGAATTTTAATCCAAGCAAATTTCACTGAAGAGATTGTCACTGCATAGCTTTTGAAAGACTATGCTTCAAGTCCCCTAAAAGACATGTTCTTCATCTGTTCTGCTAAAGAACATTAACACACAGTTTCTCACTCACGTCAGTATCATTAGCTATTCCATTTTGTGCTACATAAAATTGAACAGAAGTTATATAATTCCACAGCTGAACTCAGTCGAATTGGCTAAGTATTCTACTCAGTGCTTCCCACCTACCCCAGATGAACTGCAGAAAACACGTTTCACAGTAAAAAGGCCAAAAAAGAATCCTTGGGGGCATTTACCAGATCACCAGTTCAAGATGGACTTGTAATGCTGCCAGACTGTTTAATGTCCACAAAGCCCCTTTCTCAAACTCTTTGGTAGCTAAAGTACCATCAGCACCAAGTTTCCAACAGACCACAGCAGTCTATTCAGTAACACTACCTTAGCATTCTGCCTGTGAACTCTGATCCAGATAACCAGTGTTTGGGTTTTTTCCCCACCTTGTATAAATATTTTCACCTATATAAAGTGTATAACAGTACTAACAGCTTGGTGGAATTTTCCATCTACCTAGAGAAGTATAAAAGACAGAGAAAAATCATGTTCCTAAACTGCAGTTACAGACTGGAGAGAAAAAGAAAATAATTAATAAAGTCAATGAGACAGACTGTGATGACTTACAAGCAAGCATGAGTCAGAGATTAGCAATGGTTGATTAACAAAGTGGTATTACATATAAAATTGGCTAGATAAAAACATGGTAAAATGAACGAAACTCAGGTCACAAAGCTGAAACCCACGGATCATAACTTTGATGATACACACTTTGATGAGACAAGAAAAGCATTTAGAGGCTAAATAGAGTCAAGTGGTTTTATTGTTTAGGATGCCTATATACCCATCTTAATGGTAGTTATTTAACTATTGTGTAAGTAAAATTTTTGGAATAAAACACCACAGACAATAAATCAAGTGGCAGCATGAGGAAAATGTAAAACCTTTTGGAAAAATATTCCAGATTTGGGGCTTGGTTTTTGAAGCATCTTTATAAATGAGAGGAGGCTACCTTTATTCTATGATCTTTGTGATTAAAAGGAAAAAAGCCACAGTAAGTTATTGCTGGATAAGCAGACTTTGACATTCCTGCTTGTTTATCACAGCCTTCCTGTAGAAGGTTTTCATGACAGAGGGAAAAAGGATCATGGAAACTATGTTAACTTAGCCTACCACTACAGTAGCAGCAGTGCTGTCTTAATTTTCTTCTACTCCTTTCCTGTAGCCACTCATTTTCCTGATACAAATAAATTAACCACTAAAAAGAATATATATGATACCATTTATATTGGAAAGAAGACTGAGGAAAGCATTTTCAAGCTGCAAGAACAGAACAGCAGGCATATGCAGAAGAAAAATGTCAGCTCGGCAGAGCATGCTGACCTGAGAAGTTTCCTGGAGAAACAAACAGCAAAGTGATACCTATGATGTTATGCCCTCTGCTCCTCAACTAGTTAGAGGGCATTCTCCATTTACTATCATTTAGTATTTGGTAGAATTCTTAGGCAACCATTCTATCAGGCAAATTAACAACACCGGAGTTTCACCTTCTCTGAAGTATTTTATGTTTATGGCGAACGGGATCAAATACTGTAGGGTAATCTAAATACGAGAGTCCGGCTTGAAAAATGCTCTCCCAGTTGCTGACTAGTACAGGAGTTTTCACTCTTTTCAGTCAACCACACCTCTCTCAAAAGTTACATTACTTCTTTTATGGTTTAAATTGCGCTCAGCATTCATTCTGAATACCCTTACGACAACTTTAGCACTAGCCTATGAAACAAATAACACTTTGGGGAAAAAATTACTATCCAACGACAGTTTCTTCGGGCTAAAAACTGAGAGAAACTCCAGCACCAGACATCGAGACAGATGACTCTTCAAAACCCAAGGAGTTACCTCTGACCGAATACAATACTGCATACAACAAGGGAACTGCTTCCCTTCCATCCCACTGGGATCTCGCTGCTGCTACCAGCAGCGGTGGGGGGAATCGAGAGGCGTTTCCCAGGTTTCCGCAGGCCTGCCGGACACGTCCGGTCCCGGGGGCTGTGGGTGGCTGGGACCGGGCTCTGTCCCGACGCGAACGCCGCGGCCGCGCCGGGAAGGGCCCCCCGGCCCGAGGGACTGCGAGCGGCCCCGCTCCGGCCGCCGACCCCGCGGCACCTCCCGCCCC
>VZRL01001129.1:397917-414583 GCA_013397895.1 Origma solitaria
TTTTTTTTTTGTTTGGTTTGGTTTTGTTGTTGTTGTTTTGTGGTTTTTGGTGGAACAGTTCCAGAATAATTGCACAGGGAAGTTAGAGTTGTAAAGATGCTCTCAAAACATTTATACGTGTGCCTTTGGAAAGCTAGTAAAAATACATTTCAAACGCCTGCAGACCTGTGCTCCTAGACGGCTTTGCTTTGTGTCTTCTCGCATGACCACATTTGAATAGTTTATTTTTCCTTATGGTCCTGTGATGCTACCATTTTTTATGATTTTAATAACTTCCAGTTGATTACAGTAAAGTTTCAGTGATGCAACTGGTTTTTTTCATATTGGTGAACTTATATAATTGTCCTCCAGTTACAGTAACTAACTAATGGATCAAATATTATTGATCCAGGGTAAAGACTTGCAGATATTTAAATTGCATGGTTCTTGGGCTCCGGTCAGGTACTTCATTCTTTGAACCTTGAACTCCAGTTTACCTTAAGAATGTTGCTGATCTTTGCAGTGAACATCTGTTCAGGTTCTGCTTTCACCTTTTATTTTCAGAATAAATGTGAAATTTTATCTGAGATAAGGGCATTTTTGTGGAAAATAAGCTTATTGTTAGGTAGCTTCAGGATCTTCTGTAACAACCATGCATGCTGAATTAAGGACTTGCTTCATAGGCAGCAGTTCATTTTATGAACAGAGGTAGAGGGTATTGTATTAAAAACTTCTCTTTCACATTTCACCAGCATGGACATGTTAATAATGTTTTGACTTCTTTGTTATGTTTGGTTGTCTTACTTGCTCAGGTGCACTTAAGCTGTTGAAGTGAACAAACAAGCAGGCACATGACCAAGCAGATTGTGGCCCATGGAGTTCTCCCTGTGTTTCCTCAGAGAGCCATCTCAGGGTCTCTCAGATAGCTCAAAATATTCTCTCTGATGTAATGTGGATATTAGTCAAGCAATGTACTTAGTCTTTGTCAGTCAACATTTTTCCCAGAGACTGTTATCTCTTGGTTTGTCTGTATCAGAACAGGATGTATTCTGGGAGAACAATGGTAATAGAAAGGTAGGTATAGAGCTTGTTATCTGCAGATATCATAAGGAAACTGACCTGCCTTCCAAAATATTTTTCCTGTAGTCTTACCAAGTGCAAAAGTGGCTGAGCAACACGACTGATCTTTTGGAGAAATCAAAGTGTGTCAGCCAGTAAGCATTCCTCTTGGTGACTATTTTAATCTTATACTTGTTCCTGAAATGAAATTGGCATGATAGATAATTCAAAGCTCAATAAGACTATGGCCCTTAGGATTTGTGCTGGCTGCCAGGCACTGATCTTGTTGTGTGGTTCATGGTGTAACACATATGGCACAGATCCAAAATTAGCTCATTCTGTTCTCAGAGAGTGGTGACAAGAGACTAAGACCTGTATAGGCTAAAGAAAGGTTAGTTGCATTTACCTGGGTAGTGGGAGAGAAAATAGAATTATAGAATGGTTTGGGTTGGAAGGGACCTTAAAGATCATCTAGTTCCAGAGACACCTTGCACTAGACCAGGTTGCTCAGAACCCCATCCAGCCTAGCCCTGAACACTTCTAGGGATAGGATATCCACATTTTCTTTTCTATGAAATAGATACTTTGATCATTTTTCAATAGTCTGCTGCTTGTATATTCTCCACAGCTGAGATGCTAAGTGTCTCAGCTATTTCACTGTCCATTCACTTTTATATTTAAGAATTCAAATAACAGAAGTACAGAAGTAAAAAAAAAAAAGCAAGGGTTGATGTGATCTGTCTGTTAGTTTTGTCTTTGCAACAATCTTCTTCCTTCCCTAGACAAGCCTGGAAATTAGGGTGCACTCTTATTTTAGTGCATGTAATATTTTAAACTGAAACATTTTTGTTTCATTATGCATCATAATGAGAAAAAGTAATGCTGCAGCTCACTTTTAAACAGCCAGTTTTTTGTCAAATAACAGAGTTGGGGTCATGCTCTGGACTGTAGGCATTTGAATCAGACAGTTCTTGCTTCAGGTCATACATGGCTGCAGCTGTGTCTCAGACTATCTCTTTCACCAGTACAGTGTCCTTAAGTGTCTTGGATACACAGGTGCCCTTCAAATATTCTGGTTGGGAACAAAAATTTCACCAAGAGAAACTTCAGGGCATTCTCTCAGAGAAGGTCAGCATTACTAGAATGTGACAGTTGTTGAACCATGTAAATGTTGTGGCTTTGTTCTAGCTAGAAAGAAAACAGCAGGCAAGGCTGATAGCGTTATTTAGAATCTTGTGTAGACCCATTTTATAAGGTAGTTACTATCTAATAATAGCAACGGGTTTAATGTGGGTTTTTTTAGTTAATACAGTTAATACATCTGTTCTTGATGAAACTAGGACCAACCTGAGGCTACTGTGACTTAAGCAGGAGCCAGGTCAGCTGGTTCTTTGTATTCTTTGTTCTTTCTGACCCTTGCACGGGTGTACAAACAGATTCAGATGCAGACATCCAGCACTGGGAAGCATCTGCTGGTAAAAGCAAAGGTGAAAATGAGGGAACGGGCCAAGTTATCACAAAAATCATATTTTGCTGGTGCTGGCCCTCATGGTTGTGGTGGTTAATATGTGACTAACAGGAGAATTAAGAGCCTTTTGAGAGAGAAGAAAGTAACATAATGGCTATGATCCTTCATAATGTGCATGGATATGTTATACATAGTTATGTATGACTTGTCCTTGCATGTATACTAACTTTTCACATCATAGATATGACTTCCTTTAGTAAATCCTCAAAGCCCTGACCTGGGCTATATAGTAAGCTTTTCATGGCAGAGGTTTCTCTCAGTTACTTTCTAATCTTAGTTTGGCCTTTTGCCCTTAAAAATTACATTATTTCATTACAGGTCAAATATCAGTCAGTGTTAAGTCTTGACTGTATGAAAAATGTAGGGCTGAAAATTCCCAACAGCACTCCCAAAGTTACTAGCTAGAACATGTAACTGAAACAGTGGAAATAATTAACCAGAACTATCCACCCTAGGATCCAAGGTACACAGAATTGCACTCATTGTCCTGTTGTCTTGGTATGAGCTGCCATGCCTGCTTTCCTTACATTGGTAGTTCTCTAGGCTTGGAGATTCAATTACTCTGATTCCTTGGCCTGAATCCTACTTCTAATGAAGTAAGCAACTGACGTAGTCTGATTTCAGGTACCCTGTAGTGTACCTGATATTGTGGAATTAGGCTGTCTTGTCTTCTACTCTGTACTCCTGGAAAAATAGCTGGGAGGTACTTCTGAGCAAATTCTCACAGGTGCTTTTTGTGAAGCACTTCTTAGAGACAGCTTCCCAGAGTTGTTAAAATGGGAACAGGCTGTGTGCAAAAGTGAGACTCTGCATAAAAAATGCAGCAATGTTTAAGAACTCTGGTTTACATGGAATCCTGCCTACATAATTTGAAAAATGTTATCTCTGGTTTTGGCCAGTTGCTGCAACACTTTATTCCTTGCAATAAGTAAACTAATATAATTAACACACCATTTAGAGTGTAGCAGTGCTCTCATGTTCACTGTCTTCCCCATTGATGTTCTTATAATACTTAAAAATCACCTGTTGACATAACTTTTAATAAAGTTTGTGGAAGTTTGATATTGTTATTTCACATTTTACTTCCTTGGGCATAGGGGTTGTGTCCCTGTTGGGCTGTAGTAGCTTAAAAAGATGCATAGTGAGCAAGCAGGTGGCTGTTGTCAGTGCTTACATCCCTAACCTTGTCTTCCGGGCAGTTCTATGCTGCATCAGGAGGCTGGAGCATCCTCACGCTCTGAAACCCCTGCCTATTGTAAAATGTTGTTGGTTGCATATCTGTGTACTACCAAAATAAATACTGCAGTTCTTCCTAGAGGTGTGTGCTGAAAAAGAAAAAATTTGACAGCTTGAGACTTTCCACAAGACAGAAGTCCATGCAAGGTTTAACCATAAAATGTACAAGTGAAGAACTCAGTGCTGCTATCTGATTGCACAGATCAATGCAAACAGGTAAAAAGCTGTTGCATGCTTTTCTTCTGGCTCTATGTGCTGTCAAAGATGAGTCTTACTGGCAAAATCAGGTTATAGGCTAAAGGTTTATGACAACTTACCTATATTTTTATCATGTTTTCCTTATGTTGCATCATTATTTTAGTTTTGGATAAAAGGCAAAACCGTAAGTATGCTGGGAAAGTATCACTGTATGTTTACTCTCTTCTGATACTAAGAGTTCTGGGCTAGAAGGAGCCATTGACAAATACAACATAAAACTTACATAAGTCATTCTTAAAACTTAATCTGCCCTTTTACATAACAGCTTTAAGGAGTCAGATTGCTAACTCTGCAACTTCATGCAGTCAGAATGGTGATTAATTTGTTCATGGCATACTTTACTTGTAATAGGCAACCCCACCGTCAAACCTCCGTATACTTAGGTTAATGGATATTGGTCATGGCGTATTGATCCCTTCCATCATATGTTGCTGATGCTCTGCAACTGCTCTGCAGATTTCAGTGACAATAGGTGCCTCCTTCTGCACCTTGTCTGCACATTACAGGTGTGTTTGATGCAGCATGTGAAGATACCTTCCAAGTAGGACGCCATGATGAAGTGCAGACAGCAGATGACTTCAGTGCGTGATTCAGTGAGGCATCTTCTGAAGACTCAGTTGTGAGCTGTCCTTTGCCCTTCTTGAGATGCTTCTGTCAGGTTTTTTTTGGTTTTTTTTAAGCAAGGCAGTAAGCAGTGGTTAAATTGCTGTAGTTAAGGACATTTTGTTACACTGCCTTGGGAGACAGGTACAAGCTTTAGCTGCCATCAGTGCTTATGCTGGTATTTTCTAATAGCTCATTTGAAATTCAGTTTTTGAAGAACCACAAAGATTGTACAATACAGGATATATATAACTCAGGTGAGAAAATGTTCTGGATATCTTAATATATTTGACTAATTCTGAAACCTACTTTCAACAGAGCAAATTGCTTAAAATGAATCCTGAGTCAAATGGGGAAAAGGGGAACTTTTACTGATAGCACTATTAGAATGAAAAAATTCTTGTGCAGTTCAGCAGCCAAATCATCATTCTCTATTTTCCTTGATTTGGTTAATCTTTCAGATGGGGACAAGCAAGGGAAAACTTGATGGGCCAAGAGCTCCTGTGATTAGGGGAATGTAATCTTGATAAAATAGACTATTTCATATGGAAGGGATCTAGAACAAGCATCTAGTCCAACTGCCTGCCCAGTTCAGGGCTGGCCAAGTTAAAGCCTGGTATTAACGTCATTGTCGAAATGCCTCTTAAACACTATCAGGCTTGGGGCATTGACCACCTCTCTAGGGAGCCTGTTCCAGGGTTTGACCACCCTCTCAGCAAAGAAATGCTTCCTAATATCCAGACTAAACCTTCCCTGGTGCAGATTTGAACCATTCCCATGTGTCCTGTCACTGAATACCAGGGAGAAGAGCTCAGCACCTCCCTCGCCACTGACCAGCTGGGGATGCCATGTTTGATGCATCCCAAGATGCCAGGGCACACTGCTGGCTCACACTGCCAACCAGATTCCTGTCTGCAGGGCTGCTTTCCAGCCACTCTCCCTATATATACTTGTGTCCGATGCAATTCCATCCTAGATGCAGAATCTGGCATTTCAACTTGGAAAATGTCATCCCATTATTTGTAGCTCAATGCTCCAATCTGTGTAGATCACTTTGCAAGGCCTCTTGTCCCTCAGGAGTCTGCAACACCTTCCAGTTTGGTTGCATCAGCAAACTTGCTGAATGGGGCATTCAATTCCTGCAGTCTAGATTGTTGATAAATATACTGAACAGAACAGGCTGTAGAACTGAACCACAAGGAATAGCAATGGTATTTCTCAACTGATGCCAGTTGCCAGCCAGATAGTTGTAGCTTCATTCACTAGAACCTTTTGAGCCTTGTTCTTCAGCCAGTTCTTCACCCAGTGCACCATGAACCTACTTATCCCACAGCTGGACAACTTGTCCAGATACTCTGAGGGACAGTATAAAAACCCTTACTAAAATTCAGAAAGAATATGACCAGCAGGACCAGGGTGATTGTCCCCTTGTACTCAGCACTGGTGAGGCCACACCTTGAATCCTCTGCACAGTTTTGGGCCCCTCACTACAGGAACAACATTGGGGTGCTGGAGGGTGTCCAGAGAAGGGCAACAAAGCTGGTGAAGGGTCTGGAGCACAAGTCCTGTGAGGAGCAGCTGAGGCGCTGGAGTTGTTTAGTGTGAAGAAAAGGAGGCTCATAGGGGACTTTATTACTATCTATAACTGCCTGAAAGGAGGTTGTAGTGAGGTAGGGATTGGTCTCTTCACTGGTAACAAGCAACAGGACAAGAGGAAATGGCCTCAGGTTGTGCCAGGGGAGGTTTAGATTGAATATGAGGAGAAGTTGCTTCACTGAAAGGGTGGTTAGGCATTGGAACAGGCTTCCCAGGAAAGTGGTGGAGACACCATCCCTAATGGTATCTAAAAGATGTGTGGATGTGGCACTTAGATACATGGTTTAGTCATGGACTTGGCAGTGCTGGCTTAACAGTTGGACTCAATGATCTTTGAGCGTTTTTCCAAGCTAAATCATTCTATGATTCTATTATTTTGATGGAATTTTTAATCACATGACCTTGTTTTTTTGTGCTGGGGAGGACTTGAGGTGGGGTGAGAAGACTTCCAAAGAAGCTTATAAATAAGGGTACTAGATACTTAATGAGACCTCACTATATAGGCAAGATTTATTTTTTAATAGGAACAATCTCTGTCCTACAAGAGCATTTTTTCTCCCTTCACTCCGGTCTTGTAACTTCCTCAGTAAATAAAAGCAGGTTTGCACTGATCTTAAAACCTTTCATAGATCTTAAAACCTTTCTTAAAAGCCTGGATTAAATGTTATTTGATATTGCTATAAAAGGTACTCAGTGAAACCTCTAATTTGAATACAGCTTTATTTTTATGTAAGTTTTAGAATTCCAGTAATGTCTCTCAAAATTTCTGTTTTGAGAATTCTATATGGGAAATCTGAGCCAAATGACAGCATGCCTTCCTTAGTTTACCAGACCAAATCATCCTATTGCCCTGAAGACTAAAAGTGGAAAATAACTGTGTAATATGCATGGAATAAGTATACCAGTGTAAACCACTCTGTAGTGACAGTTTGGCCCAGGGTATCATGGTCATGCTGTTTAACTCAGGCATATTTTCATGTTCTTCGGTTATCAGTTCTAATTGCTGATGATGTTACTATCCCCAGCTACTTCTCCAGATCCCCTCATGAAAGGTTTTCTTTTTGCCTTTAGATCTTTTATCTCAGCTCTTAGGAATCCAACCCAGTTTCAGAGGTAGATGAAAGAGAACCTAGCATTAAGTGCTGGAATAGGTGATAGGTGTGTGTTGGTTTTTGGTTTGTGTTTTTGTTGGTTGTTTTTTTGCTGTGGTTTCTTTTTTTAGGAAGCAATCCCTCCTTCCAAATTTCTGCTTCTATAACCACCACAGTCTTGCACACAGATGGCCTTAGAAACTGACAGTGTTCAGATGCACTGGAAATAAATATCAACATCCAGAAATATGTTGTAAACTGCAGAAGTCTATGATGAAAATCATGGTTAAATTTTTTTCTACTTAAATAACTGTCTTGGGACAGAGTACATTTTCTTCTCAGTAACTGGTACATTGCTGTGGTTTTTGGATTCAGTATAAGAATAGTGTTCATTGCTGGTTTGGCTGTTAGTCAGTATTGCTTACCCTAAGCCAAGGACTTTTCGGTTTCCCATGCTCTGCCATGAGGACCTGCACAAAAAGGTGGGAGGGAGCATGGCCAGGACAGGTGATCCAAGCTCGCCAAAGGGATATTCCATACCATAGTATGTCATGCCCAGTATTTAAACCAGAGGACTTATCTAAAAGGGAGCCTATTGCTGCTCAGTGATGGAATACTGTAGTTTACCTTTTCTTTCCAATTCTCCTCCCTACCATGAAGAGGGGTTGAGGAGAGTGACCATACAGCTGCATGGTATTTAATTTGTGGCTGGGATTAAACCACAACAATAACTGTTTTCATTTGCACTGGTATATACGGGAGAATCCTGATGCAGGGTCGTGAGACTCTTCCTAGCTTCTCTGCTTAAAGCATTTGTTCTGAAGGCTGTGTACCTTCTGCTGCTCCACTCATCTCTAATGGATAACTTGATGCCTGACCTAAGAGCTTATTTAAATGCTTATTGGACTGGATCTGGAGATCACCTTGTGAGCACCAAGGTAGGTACATCTTTGCTTATTTCTCTGGTTAGTGATTGGATCTGAGGCTCTAATGGATAACTACTGGAGGACCAAGTTACAGCAGCTTCCTTTTCTGCAGCTGCGCACCCTGCTTTACATACCTTGTTTCCTGTGTGCAGCAGCAGAAGTGATGGTGTCTGTGTCTACCTAGCTCCTTTTCCTGTTAGTTCATTAGCAGAACCCATTGCACATTGGTCTGGTGGATGGTGAGTTGCAGCTCGTAAGGTGTGAGCACAGTCACTTGTGCCTTCTGTTCACTCTCCTCAGAGACTGAAAAGTGCTGGGCTCAACAGGGACTCTGGACATGTGAGGATATGAAGAGTGACAGGCAGGTGTAAGGTGGTGGTACCTGGAGCTGACAGAGTTGCTTTGTTTTGGTAAGAGTGGTCCCCACATCTTCTTCTATTTTTCTCCTAATCTATCAACTTTACTGCTGAGCTGTTTTGCATACACTGTCTGTTTCTGAGTAATGTTTGTTGAACAAATATTTTTATTTCTATAAAAGTTACTGAGTTATCTGGTCGTCCTCATTTATTCTCATATTTGTTATCTTTTAAAAAAGTGAAAAATCAAGTAAAGTAACATTTTTCGTCTTTGGTTACATAGAACTGGTAGTCGTGCATGCTCAGATACCTTGGAGTGGCTGGATGGTGGGTACTTCTGTAATTGCTTGTTAATTTTTAAAGCAGAAAGTGGAGGAAATGAGATTTTTGGTGAAGGAGCTTGATTTACTGCACTACTGGAAAGAACAGGTCCATGAAAACCAAACAAGAAGTGGTATTGGTGTGGAGTTTTTCTGTCTGCTCAGTGAAATAATCTTATGAGGGCTTGCACTAAATGTGTAAGATATTGTTGGTATTAAATTTCGGTGAAAAGTGCATGGTCAAAGATCCTCATTCATCATAAAGAGATTGAGTTAACATGATTAAATCCTTTTAGTGCCTCATTTTGCAGTTGTAAATGTCTTGAAGTATTTATTAGGAAAAGAGAATGCAGTTCTATCTTCATGAAAAAATTTGTATTTTTCTTTGCCCTGATTTAACAAAGCACTGAAGCACAGACTTGAATCCTTTGGGAATAACTTAAGGGCTCAGAGCAGTAAATCCCATTACTGAGGATTTAGGAGTAGATTAGATAACCACAAGAGGTCATAGTTGCTTCACAGATATAAGAGGTCATATCTGAAAACCTTTTCTCTTTAGAGGAAAGCTGCCAAAAATGAAGGTTGTTCCTAGTTCATGGGGAAAAAAATGAGCTTGACATGTGAATTTCTAATGTGAAATGCACGCAAAAGTAGGCATGACAGGGAAAAGAACAGTCTGTTAAAGGGAAGAGAGTACAAATTCTGCTTTTTATTGGGCTATTTGTAGAATTTGTAAAGTGGTTCTCAGCTTGCTGAAGACAATCTTTTTGCAAATCCATTTATTCCATAAGATTAACCAAGGAATTAATTTGATCCTGAGTATTTCAAGTGTTATTTTGAAGATCTATTTGATATCTCATCTGGTTATCATACTTACTGCATTCTAAAGCCTTTGCCTTCTGAAGCAACTGCTTTAGAAAACTAGTATGGGTACTAAAAATAGCTATTGTCACTGTCACTTCACTGTTAATAATTTTCTATTGTTTCTATATCTTGTGAGTAGATCACATGAATAAAAGTTTCTTCTACTTTATTTGAAATCTGCTTGCAATACATATTGAAACTCCAAATGTGGAGCGTGATTTAGTTAAATCTTGTCTGTTACTTCAGTTTTCTTCTCTCAGTAAGTAAACAAAGTTATCTTTAAGGGAATCCTTTGCAAGTTGATGAGTTCAGCTAAATTTGTTCTAAGACAAAAAGGAAAAAAACCCAAACCCTTCACTTATGCAATTATAGGTTTTCTGGCTAAGTCTGTATTAATTCCTTGAATCAAAAAACCTTAATCCAGATCTGATTCTCAGAATGAAGTAATAGTCAAAGTACTTAGCCACACACCCACCCCCATTTATTATAGTGCTTTTCCATGGTTATTTAGAAGTTTATCTACCACTAAAATCCGTGTTTATCTAGCACTAAAATCTGTGTTAAAATCTATCATGCACTTCATGGAACAACAGTTCAAAATTATGGGGAAAATGCTTTAACTGGACTATTTTACTTTTTACACTGACCAGTTAAAATTTACACTTGTGCTACACCTTGGGCCCTTGGTGAACAGCAGTCTGGTGCAATCAGGTTGACTTCACTTGTTGTTGGAGTCAGTCTCAAACAACAGCAGCACTGGAATTCCTGCACTTGATGACTGTGTTCTCCAGTTGTGATCTGGTGCAGTTCCAACACTACTTCAGCAGAAGTAATTGATCTTCTTGGATTCCAAAGTCCATACCCATGCCAGGGAAAAATTTGGAAATGTGAAATATGTTATTTACTATCCTCTCTCCATGCTGGAGAACTGGAAGAGAGGCCTCTGTTGCTGAAGCAGGACTGCAGCAAAGCCAAAGAAATGCTCCAGGGACATAAAGGTACCTTGCACTACTTTAGCTGCTAAATGGGAAGGGGGACTGAATAGGAACCATCTGTGGTACATCAAGCCTTTACTTGAAAGTTGTGGGAGTGAAAGTCACTGGGCGAGAGAGTCTCCAAGTTACCATGGCCTCTTTGCTTTATAAGCACTCAGAGGATATGGTCAGATCTGGAAACCAACTAATTTCCATCACTCCAGTTAAGGAAGGCTCTCCTGGGCCCTTGTGTATTCCTTTTTTTAGTTCTTGGATTGTGTTGACTGAGCAGAACCAGCAGGTCTTCAGCCTTTTGACAAAGGGAACTTTTCCTATGCAGACACGCCTTCTTTTGTGCCTCTCGGCTACAGCGGTGTTTGAGTACATCCTGCTTCACTAAAGCAATGAACAGAACCGTGCTCCGTGGCCCACATTTCCTCTGGTCTCACTGAGTGACATCACACAGAAGAACAGAATGCTTTTTTTTTTCTCCCATTCTGCCAAACTTAGGACACTACCATGTAAACTATACTTGCAAAACAAGTGCACAGATACAGTTTCAATCATGAGACTTCATTAAACAGGAAGTAGTGAAGCTGGATGGAATACAGAACCACACCATCTCTAGCTGTCACATGTTGAATCTTAGCTCCTAGATCAGCATTTACAACATTGAACTTCAGCTTAGACTCACATGGAAGCATCCACCTAATCTTTCTTGGCTCACTGCCACATCTAGTTCATGATGCTAGTGGCTTTTGTGTATAATAAGATATTGGGATATACTTGGTGGAAAAGATGATTTAGCTTTCCAGTCAGAGGTTACCTGTGAATTGAATAATGCTGAGTAACAACTGGTAATGTTGAGTAATGACTACTGGGGCAGTTACCTACTCTCTCGTTCTCTTGTCTAGTCAGGGTATTCAACCTCTCAAAGCAGATTAGGACCATACTTTTTTCTCCTCTTGGAAATAGCAGCAAGGAAAAGTGAATATGCATTAACATGGAGTAAAAGCCAGTCTTGTTCACTTGGCCTTATGGATCACTTCATCCACTGAGAGTTGAGGAAAGGCAAGTGTGAAAAAGGCTGATGAATGTAATTATCAATTGTCACCACCCTTTCTTGGGCTGTGTATGCCTTGTCTCTGCAGTCAATTTTCCACATGCACGTTTTCTTTCTCCGTGTTAAGTTTCTGCATCCCCTCACAGGCCTCCATTAGTGGCAAAATACGAGAATCACTTTCTGACTAAATGCACGGTTTCTACTAGGGTCAGATCATCCTTGTGATCTTCAACATATTCAGGAATGCTTGATTTCAGACTTACACATAATTGCATATACCTGTGTCTGATTTACTAATACCAGTAAAGTACTGCCAGTGGTTCACAGCAGCCAAAAGCGATAATGCAACATTCTTCTTGATGTAGTACTGGCAGAAGAAAATGAAGAAAAAAATAAAAAAATAATAAAAAGGAAGGAAATAAAAAGAAAGGCATCTCATTGATCCAGATGTTTTTGGAAATGTATGTTGACACTTTTTGTGGTTTCCTGTGTCATCACCTGCAAGTGGTAGTTGTGTCTTCTGAATGGTGGACGCTCCCTCCTAAGCAACTGACTTTCTACTCACAAACCAGATGCAAAGAAGTGACCTTTGATCCTCAGTGCTTCGTTATCAAAACCCTCAGCTTCCCTTTTCCATGTCTTTCAGAAACTGATAATCTTCCTTACTGCTGAGGGGGAGAACCCAAAACAAACTTCCCACCCTGAAAGTCTCAGCAGTTTCCTGCGTTTTCACTGTAACTGTCTGCCAGCAGTAGTTGTTCTTGTGGATGCAAATACCTAGGAAAATGTGTTTCTGTGCCTCTGCAGCTCTGTCACTAGAAAAGAGCTAGTAAAAGAGCTATATGAGCTACATTTCTAACCCTCCTTGTGGATTCATATTGATGGTTTTTAGGTACTTGGACATGCAGATGTGTTCTCATGTTTAGGACTTAAATTCAAAGAAGCAATTGCAGCCTGGGAACCCATCAGTGTAGAGAAGCAAATGTTTTCCTAGAAGTGCAGAGTCCTCTTGTTTAAGAGGTGACAGTTCACATGCAGAGCTCTGGTACCACAGGGGAGTTGCACACCCATGTGCAGCACAGTTGATATCCCCAGTGTACTCATGGTAAAGCTGCAGTAGATAAGGGGCTGTGCTGTATATGATAGCAGAAGGATCGTTGTGTTCCATTGGCTAATTACAGAGGGTACTCTTCCCTGATTCTAACAAAACTATAGTATGTTTCCAAATGTATTGATTTGATTTCTGTTTCTTTTTCCTTATTAGCACACTTGCCTGGAGCTGCCAGACGAGCTGTGTCAGCTGGCAGACATCCAGATGCTGAAAAAGGAGAAAGCAATAAAACACTACAGAATGAAGGAGGATGGTCTTTTGATCAAACCAGTCATGGAATTTAATAAACAATCCACAGGATAGAAACTACAGAGATGATGGGGATTGTTTTCCCACAAAAATAGCAGGGTCTTAAATCACATCCTTCAACAATCAACGATGTACTTTGCAAAGCAGAGCTTGAAAACCAAATTCACATGGTAAAATCTGTGGAAGGACCTTAAACTGACCTCAGGCATACTGTATGAATTTAATTTCTGACACATGCAACTTGATGAGCTTAGGTGGGGTGTTTGGAGACATCCAAGTGAAAAATGGGGCTATTCCCCTTGCAGAGGTGTTAAACAAAATCTCCTGGCTTTACAATGACAGGTAATTCAACATTCCATTATTGAATGGAAATAATGATGGTCTGATGGTCAGATGGTATCTGATGGTTCTTCTCTAGGTCTGTTTTTGAGATCGATACTTTCCAAGAGCTATTTTTGATTTTAAAAGGGTGACTTTTATTTTTCTTGCATTGTTATCAGACCACTTTCTTAAATTGTATTGATTCTTTTGTTACCTGTTGCAGGTATATAAAATTCTCATTAGAGCAGCCTCCTGCTGAAATTTGCAGACCACCACCACCTTTGTTTGCCAGCACTGCCACATCCAACTCACATGGGTAAGGCTGTAACACCACTGTGCTGTGTGTCTATTGACAAGTGTGTGTAAATAGCAGTTTAAGAGGTGTGTAGCAGTCCCTCCCCAAGCAAAATAAGGTATTAAGACAAGACTACTATTCTACCACAGGACAAAATTAATGTAGGCCATGCCTGAGTCTTGGAACATGTTTTCTGACATACCGGCGAACACTGATGAACGTGGAATAGAGAAGAATGGAAAAGGTCAGTGGTCACTGTGCCAACCAGAGTGTAGTCCAACAACAATCTGGCCACCAGGCTGCAAATATGGGAATAATAATGACACCAGGTTGGAAGGGATGTGATGTCTGCATGTGAGTACATGCCAATACCTGTTTGAGCTGGTTTTCTTTGGGTGTAAATTGGTGTGACTCTGCTTATGATGTAGCTGCACATTTTAAAAAATATTTTTAGGGGAAATGTTTCTTTATTGTGTCATTTTTCTTCCCTCTCCCCACAAAGTACTAGACCAGCAGTATTTAAATAAGTCTTTATTTGAAACTATAGGTAAGATATGCTAACTTCTCAGAGTGACAGAAAAACTGCCAAGGTTTTCTCTTTGTCATTTAACTGAAGATTAAATCCCAGATCAGTGGGGTACAATGTGGAACATACAGGCTCTTCTGTCAGAGACAGATCAAGAGCACTTAGGTTATATTTCCACAACCAAAATTATCCGGGTCTATCCACTCCTATTACCAGAGAGAAAATGGTGATACATCAGGTAATGGAAGGAGGGAGGGAAGAGGAGCTGGGATATGAAGGCATCAAGTCTGGGATAAAGAAGAGTGGAATGAAGGTCTCTACATGATACAAAGTAATTGCTGAGGCCACCCTTCTAGGTAAGAGGCTGAGCTGCTTCCTCAGCGTCTTCCAAGGACTAATCTCTGACTGGAATAGCACTATCATGGAGTAAGGATTTCCAGAGAGGGACTTCACAGGCTAATTGTATCTGTGCCACTAAAATGATTCAAGTAGCAAACCTTTCTTGGGTGCAGCTTTCCCTTTGGTTCTCTTTTGGGAATGGCGTAAAGAAATATATCGGAATGGAGTCATCACTCATTGATGCACAAAAATAAAAACTACTATTTTTATAAAGAAGAAAAAAGAAGTTTGGTTTTTTTAATGGTCCATCAACCAAAATGATGCTGCTCAGTGCTGGCTCTGTTTGTCTAAGTGTCATACTGACATGAAACCAAATCATGCACGCTTCTCAAACAATGCAATTCCCAGCTGTACCTACGGATACCATTAGCATCACTAGTTAAGGCCAGCTCTAGTGTAAAGTTTTACTAGGGCAGTAGCAATGGTCTTATTTTTATTTCCTACTAACTGTGTGTGATGGTTTAAGCCCAGCTGGCAACTAAGCACCATGCAGCTACTCCCTCCCACCCTGCCCCAGTGCAATGGGACGAGAGAATCAAAAGTAAAAGCTGTAGATTAAGAACAATTTTATAATTGAAAATAAAGTAAAATATAGCAAGAAATAATAAGAATGATAATGAAAAGGGGAAGGAAAACAAGTGATGCACAATACAACTGCTCACCCCATAGTGACCGATGCCACATCCCCTTCCTGAATCCGAATCGGCCTCACTTCCAGGTAACTCCTCTCAGTTAAACTGGGTTATGATGTTCTATGATATGGACTATCCCTTTGGTCACTTCAGGTCAGCTGTCCTGGCTATGCACCCTCCCAGTTTTTACGTCCTCAATGGCAGAGGATAAGACACAACAAAAAAGTCCTTGACTTAGGATAAACGCAATTTAGCAAAACTCAAAACATCAGTTTTTCATTCTGAATGCAAAACTCCGCACTGTCTCAGCTACGGAGAAATTAACGCCATTCCAGCCAAAACCAGGACACTGGTACCTACTCAGCGCTGGAGTGACAGCTTAGTCACAAAATACAGATTTCTATCGGTATGCAGTAAGCGATCTGGATTAATCATCCATTTAAAGACTTGCTGTAAATGTACTAGTTAATGGGTTTTGGGTGGCAGCGATGCTGAAGAGCTTATGGCCACACCGTATTTACACTACAAAAGCATCTTCGCAATTAACCTTCAGGCCTATTTCGTACCGAGCTCCTCCTCCTCCCGAGCAACTCTTAATGCATGACAAAGCGAAAGCGGTAAGAACGCACGTAGCCCCACCAAATACCCCCACGTGTTAACCCTGACAGCGCCCCGCTTCCAGCGCCGCCAGCCCCTCACCGCTGCCGTCAGCTGCGGGGGCTGCCGGGCCTGCACAAGCTGCCTGCTGCGTGGTACGAAAGGGTGGCCTCCCGAACACCCACGGCACCGGCTCCCGCCTACCCCGGGCCCGGGGGTGACAGCACGAGGATCCCGGGCCCCGAGCGACGCCGAGCCCGCCCCGCGCCCCCCGCGGCGCCTCAAGGGCGAGAGCGCGTCACTTCCGGAACGCACCCGCCTCCCCGCGCCAGCATCGCGAGACCCCGCCCCGCCTCGCGCGAGACTCGCTGGCTCACCCGGCCGCTTTGGCCGAGTCCCTTCGGCAATTTCCGTCACCGCCAGACCCTACCAATCGGCCGTGTGAGCGCATCGATGCGCAAGGGCCCCCCGTGGGGTCCCTGCGGGGCCGAGCCCCGCGGTGCGGGCACGGGGTCCGTGCGGCGACCACGGCGGCGCGGGCGGGACAGCAGGGCCCAGGCGCGGAGCTGTGGCGGCGGGGAGGCATGCGGGGTTCGATTGATCAGGCCTGGGCATGGCGCCTCTCCTCCCCCCCGCCATGGCTCCCCGTGTCCCTGCTCCTCTCCTCTCAGTGAGCGAAAGTG
>VZRL01001129.1:415266-492466 GCA_013397895.1 Origma solitaria
CCTTGTGCGTGAGGCCGCGTGGCGCGGCGCTGCCCGCAGAGCCCGGCGGGGCGGGGGCCGCGGCTGCCCAGCGACCCCGGAGTAACCACGGGCACCTGCAGGAAGGGGCCGCCTGCCAGACTCGTGGCGTTGTTGATGGGAAGTGTCTCCCGGCTGTACATGAAACGTAGTTCAGTGCTGTGTTCGCGCTGGTGAATGCGCACTTCTTTAAAGCTGCGCTGTAGTCTGCTCCTGTTTGACTGCAAACAGGTAGCCTAGTGCAATTTCTGTCTGTGACTCAATACAATTTCTGTTCATGATTTAGCGTACATTCTTACGTTGTTGTCACTCTTCTGTGGAAATTTTCCACCTCTGCGGTGTTGCAGATAATAATGAATTCCTTTAGTTTATTTTCACCTTTGCATGAAGAAAATGGTGCAAGTCAAGTTTGTTTTTTATAGTGAAATGTATATAATTCGAATTTTAGTTTCCTCTTACAAATAAATCTGCCGCATGGATTTGTAGAGCACATCTGATATGCCCATACAAACACATTTTTTAACTTACACGAATCGTTTTTGTTGTCACTCCTCTGGTGTGTCTGTGTAAGAGTGTCCTGACACTGAGAGATTGATAAGATAGTGAGGGAAAAGTACAAGGAATAGACCTGTAGCTTGAACCTTTTTCCAGTGCTAAAGGGTAGTGCCGGTAATTCGTCTCTTGTTTATTTCTCACATGTATATTATTGAAGTTGCTGAAAATACTACTTCACACTTTTTGAGGGCTCAAATGAGCAAGTTTTGTTCCATTTGGGTATAACACAATAGCTGTAAATTCTGTAAAAAGTGTGCTCTTTGACAGGCTAGACTACATGCTGGAGGTTGGTTTCAATGGCAGGTCCTCTTAGAGCTTTTTTGGACGTAGTTCCCTTTTCGTAGTCTGGGGTAGAGGGAGCAAAAATGAAACAAAACTGAAAATATCCGTGGAGTTGTTATTTTGTGTGCAGAGTGGCAAAGCATGAGGGTAACTGTTGGTGCTGCTGTCTGTGTACAGCAGAGAGTATAAATGCATTGTCAGAGGTCTCCATAAATACTATTAATTGCTCTTTTGGGACAAGAATTACTCTAATTGAACAATTAAATACTTAGGCTTGTTTTTCTGCTAGTTTAAACTTGGAAGCAGAGCTATGACATGCCAACTTTTACGTTCAGTATGTTTAAAGGTATTCTGCTTTTTATTATGTATATGCTTCTGATACACTGCTGTATAGTTTTTCTTTTAAATAATAAATTAGGCCCTCTCTGTGACTGGGTTTTTTTTGGGAATTGGAAAATTCAGAGCCAATGCCCCACTGGCTCTTCTCTGTATTTAAAAGTGATTAAAAGGTGGAACACAGATCAGTGAAATGCTATCTCATTCTTTGGAAAACAGTATGAAACCTTACCACAAAAGCAAAACAGCAAAGTAAAGTATCCAGTTTAGCTAGATTTCATTACTCAGAAAAACAATTAAAATGGCTTTTTTAAAATTTCAAACTCAAATTGTGTGAGCTCAGACTTCAGTTGTATATACATGAATTTCATTTTTTCAGCTTGAGTTTAGTGGAGGGCTTTAGGCTCATATGAAATATCCTATTTGCTTTTTTAGGAGCCATAGTGTCTTACATATCCAAGGTATATTTAAGACACTGCCATTAAAAAAACCCATATGGGAATTGCATTGGTGGTATATAGCTCTGGAAAATTGTTGTTAGTGTAATTATACATTTACAAAAGCAAACTAAAATATGAGTGGGAAAAGGAGAGCATTTAATTCTCCTTCAAGCAAAGTAATTCTGTAAGTTTTTTATGTCACCGCAATTGTCAGTATTGGAGATTATATGCATATAAAGAAGTCTGACAAAAATATGCCTAGCTGCCATTACTGTCCTAGTGTATGTTTTCCACACAGACCTTGACTGGGTGAATTTTCTGTTTGGAGATATATGTATGTATATGTGTGTGTGTGTGTGTGTGTGTGCATGTGTCAGGATTTATTCTGGAGATGTTACTACTGGAAAATCTCACAGCGTTAACAATTCTGCTGTTTCATGAGAGCTGTATGTCTCAATTCTAAATATCTTCAAAAATGAGAAGTATTTTAGGTGTTTGTATCAGTTTAGAAAATCTGATTTTATAAGTTGGTGTCAAATTGCAAACCAAAAAACCCATGTGCGGGGAAAACCCTCGAAAACGGCCAAATTCGCAAGGCAACTGAGATGGCATAGAAGATGATGTTCTCGCTCCCAGTTTTCAATCCTGCACTATGGATAAAACCTTCAATGCTATAAATAGATGAGGAATACATACTTTCTGTGATTTCAGGGTTTTCTTCACATGGATGTTTTGTCAGTGTGCTTACAGTGATGGGATGGAGTAGAGCAAAGAAACTACTTCTGTGGGCTGAAATACTGGAACACTCACCAGCTGTGCCAGCTGGTCACACTTCATATCCATGCACTTAGTGTGTGGCTGGCAAGACTGAATTAGTTTTACCTCCCTGATTTGCCTTGCATTTGTCATAGGCTTAGAAGAGGTACTGTGGATTAGCTGCATCCAGTACCTTTTACTTCCATGGCAGCATGTGTGTATGTGCCCTCAGCTAGAAGTGGAGTTGTTATCATTATTTACTATGATGGTTGATGTTAGTAATAAAGAGCAGAAAAAGTAATCCTCTGGGCCTTATGTGAGATGTAGAGGTGGCAGCAGCTGAAGGGAAGAAACTCAAGAAACTCCTAGATGAAAAAGTACTGCTTCAAACAGCTCTGCAAAGCAAATCCCATCCAGCTTGCACCTAGGCACAAGAGACAAATTTTGCACTTACCACTTGTGGGCGTCCCGTTTGATACCAGTAAGAAAAGCTTGCTGGACTTCCATTCAGAAATATGCAGTGGATATTTATTTAAATTGGGAGAATCTACTTTTAAAGCTAAACTGCTTCAGGAGACCACTGTTTTGCTGTTTGGTTGGTGCAGGTCAGTGGGTATAAAATTTAGAAACCTTGTTACAAAACCTAACTGCTCTCAGAAGATGTCATTGGAGGGTTATTCTCCAGTGCTGGGTGTTTACTTACTGACTGGATGCTATAATGGGCAGACTTGAAAAAGCAAGAATGAGGGAAGAAACCCCACACCTACAATTAACATTGAACTAAGCAATATGATTTGAAATAGGATAAGGAAGGTTCTTTCAGAACTGAACTTGGATATTAAAAAAATACATATTATTGTGAAAGTTATTTGCATGATGTCGTTACATTCCTGCTGATGTTTTACCTGTGCTTTTAATAATTCAGTGGTCCGTATGATACAATTAAATGGTTTCCGTGTGAACTTCTAATTAAGAATGCTAGAAGATTCAAAGTACCAGCCAGGCAGTGCAGAAGCTATTTATTTCCAAATACTGGTTTTCTAAACTGTTAGGACTCTAGGAGAGAGGGAGGGAGAAGGCAAATAACCACTGAGTTTGATATTGAAACTTAATATAAAATTTGTACATATCGGTAGGAAAGTCATGCTGGCAGAAGGGTTACTCTGCAGCATCTGGTCATTTTACCACCTGTAACATGAGTATTCACCTAAATGTTACCATCAGTAATGAAATATTTTAGAAAATCTGTGTTTCATCCTTAAACTAAGTAGGCAAAAGGATAGATTTATTTCAAAAGTGTCAAAGAAAAGTGGAATGAATGTCATCAGCATGTAAATCCACTGAAGCAGTATGTTGGTGATGCCATGAGCAGTTACATACAGTAGTGGATCAGGCTGTGTGCCTCTCACTTGTTCCTATCTTCTCTCACTTCAGTGTTCATGCAGTTTTTGCCATTGAAAATCTTTATTTCTTAAAACCTAGAGTGGGAATGAAAGAACGGAGAATCGAGAACTATCTGTCACTTAGCCTCTGTCTTATTACTTTGATCAGCAGAGAAGCACTCAGTGACTGTTAGCATATAAATAAATGAGAGTCTGAATTAAATGACTGAGTTATTCTCTATTCAGTATGCTTGTGTAACACTTACTAAATTTCCTTTGGGCATTTTAAATATGTTTTAAGGATATTGTTAAGCTCTCCTATGCTTATTTGTTTGCTTGGTGGGCAGGCTACAGACTAATAACTGTTTTGAAGACAAGAGTAATTAATGTTGTATGTACAGGAGCCTTGTGGGGCAATTAAAATAGGAAGACAAGCGAAAGCAGGTCTTTTTGTATGGGTAAAATGCTGAATACTTATACTGTCAGGTCAGGGAGGACTTCATTAAATGTGGAAATGTAAGGTTTCCTGACCTGGAAAATAATATTTAAGAGCATAGATACTTGAAAAAAGTAAGGATGAGGCAAGTGCTTACCATGTAAGTGCTTAGCATATTGTACACAGCAAGGGGTTTTAATGTGTAAAAGTATGGAATGAAACCTCCACTGTTACTGCAGTGACTGCAGACAGAGAGTATTGCCACTTGCTCTGATATTTTGGGAACTCTGTGCAGTAGCAATGAGCCACTCCTGAGAAAATACCCTAGTTTTCTACTTACTAAACACATCTGTGAGCATCTTCTTTTCATAGGGTCATTTATATCTTTAAAAGTAAAGAAATAGCCTTCTGCTGGGTTGTCTGCTAAACTCTATGAACAGGGAGCCGGATGAGCACCATTGGATCAGGGGCACTGATCCAGTCTGGTGGATCCACTTAGACCAGCACTTAGGCAAGTGTGTCTGGGCAGCAGGAATAGCATCCAGTTACTCATTTTGGATCAGAAAGATGATTGTGTTTGTTTTGCCTCTGGCCTGTTTGCTGTCCTGCAATTAAAAACTTGACCTCTATCTTAATTCTTTGCCTTTATTTTGCTCTTAAGCTTGTGTGGTTTTGTGAGGGCAAGGCTCATTGTCGAGTAATAGAGTGCATTTGGTTTGGTAGGTTTCTCAGAGGCAGTGAATCCAAATCAAGCCTTGTGTGCTTTGTGCCCTTTGGGGCATGCTTTTTCCCCAAAGTGCGCAGAGGACAGGGAATGTCACTAAATGTTGAGTTTTGGATATGTGGATTTTTGCAAAGAGAAGATAGATGGAAAATGCCATGTGATTCTGAGTTAACTGTGTTAATATAATACACGCTCTTGATGATAAATAAATTTTAAAATTGAATGATAAAAGGAATCACCATACTTCTTCTGCTGTGATACTAGGGATAGATTTTTGCTCCTGTAATACATATAATTTTTTTTGGTGCTCAGCAGGAAACCCCCTTTCACCTTTAAGGTGTCCTTTTCTATCACCTCATGAATGATTTCTTCCATTAGAGACACAAGTTTCATGTTTCCTCTCATTTTTTAACCCTTTTACTTAATTTCTTCACAGAAAGGGTTGCCAGCCATTGGAACAGGCTGCCTATACAAGAGGCTGAGTCACTGTCCCTGGAGGTATTTAAAAGGTGTGTGGATGTGGCACTTGGGGACATGTTTTAGTGGTGGACTTGGCACTGTTGGGTTAGCAGCTGGACTTGATGATCCTAGAGGCCTTTTCCAGTCTAAATGATTTTATGGGTCATAGCCCCGTCTCTTGGAAGGCAGTTTTTGGTTTTAGTTTGTTTGGTTGGTTTGGTTTAAATGCCTTTTAAGCACTGTAACATACATAGCCAAGAGTTGCTTGGAAAATGTTTGTCTTACTGCCCGTATCGTAGGGAAAGCTTTCAGGTGCTGTTCTGCTGAGTTCTGCTGGAAATGAGTGTTTGGTAACAGAGGTCAATCATTCAAGTGCTGTCAGGTATCCAAAGACCTAATGTGTAGAAAACTGAACCTAGATAGCTTCAGTATAAAAATAATTTTTAAATCAGAGCTGTCACGCTGTCTAACAACTTCTGGTGTGTTACTGGTTATTCTCTGTGGGTAAGGATGTTGACTCAAGACTTAGTATTTAAGAAATAATAAAATTGGCTATTGTTCAACCACAGCCATCGTCTTAAGGTGAGAATCACTTATCATAGTTTATTGTAACTTTAGAAGTTCTGAGTTTGATCTGTTATTTTGGAGGCTAAAAGAGAAGGTTAGATACTGGGTTTTGGACCTGCATATGTGAAGAGAGAGCAGCTTGAAGGGTGGATACCAAATCTCTATGGTCACTTACATAAGCATAAAATAATTTAGTCTCTGATTTCATAGTTGAATAAGTATAAAATGTCTTGCAATAAATTAATGTGAAGTTTGCTTCAGGTTTTGTGGTATTTTTAAGAAGAGATAGAAACCAGAAGAATCCTTCAGAAGCACAATTAATCTAAGTTTGACTGATTTTAATTTGAGCAACCTGTTCTAGTGAGAGGTGTCCCTGTCCATGGCAGGGGGCTTGGAACTAGATGTTCTCTAAGGGCCTTCCTAACCTATTTATTTATTTATTTATTATTTAGGATCTAGCCAGCACTTTCATTTATACAGTAACAACTCTGGTTTTGGAAATAATTTATGTTTCTCACTACTATTATAAAAATGATGGCATCTTTTACAGTCAATGAAAACTAAAATTTGAGTTGACAGAGCTATTGTTTTAACAGTTGTTGCAACATCCTTTCTGCTTGAAGGAAAAGAAAACTGCAGTTGACAGAGCAATAAAATGTTTCAATGGTTTTTTTTTTTAGTATTTATTATGCAAATATTGCAGGGGGGGTGCATTTGGCTTTATTACAAATCTTAAATCTAGAGAACAAATAAAAAAAATCAGGTGGTCAGTTTTTCCTAGTTGAAAAACATAATGCTAGAATATGTTTTAACTTTGTAAATATTAAAAACTATGTTACAAATTGCTTTTTATGTGTTACTTTTTCTTTAATAACAGTTGCACTTTAGAATGAAAGGGGTTTTGTTCAAGTATTTGTAGCTTGTTTGCCCGTAGGTAACACCTATGTTTTCAGTGCTGAAAGAGTAGCATTGCTTTAAGGTAAAGGAGAAATATTACAAATATTCAGTAGACTACAGCTGTGAAATGACTGGTAAAAACAACAGAAGAACAATATTTTTAGTAGTTCTTCCTTTTTGAAGTAATCTATTTTATATATATATGTGTGTGTGTATATGTATGTATGTATACACAAACATCACTGCCCTCTGTTCAGGGTTAAAGTGTTGCTTTTAATAATATGAAAGCTTACTGTAGGTGCTTAAGGGCTATCTTCATAATACTTTGCATTTCTGTGTCACCACTTGGCTTATCGTACTAGGTTAAAACAGTGCTTGTTCCTATCAAACAGCAACCACTAAGTCATAAACCAGAAAACTAAGAATCTTGGAGTTTTTGGCTGTTGTAGTACTGTGGTGGAATCTTGAATGGGAATTTCTGGTTTTTTACTATGCGTATTAACTTCCGCCTGAGCTTTTGCCTATAATTGCCGTGGTAGGTCTGTATGCTCCCCAAGTTTGCTCCTTTCAGAGGTGTTGTGGTGCTGATGGCTGTTTCTTTTTACAGCTGTGTGTTCAGAGGCACCTGTGCATGAGGAGAAGTTTGTTCTATGGCCTCAGAGCTGGGTGCCAGAGAGGATGGCAGCTGCTCAGAGCTGGCAAAACCCCTCTATCTGCAATACTTGGAAAAAGCTCTGCAACTGGATCAGTTCTTACGACAGACGTCAGCCATCTTTAACAGGAGTATATCCAGGTACCAAAAGCTTTTCTGCTTTCCCTTGGGAATGCCAAGGAAAGACAGGCATTTTTATTATATTGTTCCCAGCCAACACCATATGAAGAATTTTTTAATGATTAGTTCATTAGAAACTCTTCTCTTTTGAAGGAGAAGAGTTCACTTGGATTGTTCAGCCTAGAGAAGAGGAAATCTAAAAAATACCATTAAATTCAATAATAAATCTAGCATTAGCTTTGAGTTCTGAAACAAAACCTTTCTGATTTCTTTGCTCTGGTGACCACTGACAGGACCTGAAGAAATGGCATGAAGTTGTGTCAAGGGAGATTTAGGTGGGATATTAGGAAAAGGTTCTCTACCCACAGGTGGTTGAGTGCTGGAACAGGCTCTCCAGGGAAGTGGTCACAGCACCAGCCTGACAGAGTTCAAGAAGCATTTGGATAACACCTTCAGGCACGTGTTGTGATTCTTGGGACTGTCCTGTGCAGGGCCAAGAGTTGGACTCAAATGATTTTTGTAGGTCCCTTCCAACTTGGGATATTCTATAATTGTACGAAAGATTTTGGACTGTGCTTCTCTTAGTTCACAGTGATGTGTTACCAGCTCATGTACAAATTAGCACAATGTTTTAAAGCTCTTTTTTGTAGCTGACTGGCCAAAACTTTCTTTGTCTGCAAAAGGTAGGATGAGGAAGCCCTGAGTTGATTTTCAGGGATACTTACAGCCTTTAGCCATTAAAAAAATGGAAAGACTTGTCAGATGCAGAATTTTTGTGTCATTTGTAGCAATGAGGAGTCATTAAGGTATGTTTGTGTCCCAAAACCATTACATGTTTAATTTCATCAGTGTTTTGGAATTGTAGAGTTACAAAACTGGTAACTGAATGGGCAACAGGTAACAGGTATATTTACAAGCATGTAATAAGACCCACACAAAGATTAGAAAAGATATAGCTACATTTCTCACATATCCCTTTGAATATGACAGTGTTGTTCTTTGGTTTGACTTGCTTTGTTCATGCTTCTCAAATTAGATACCTAGTTAAAGA
The DNA here is from genome assembly GCA_013397895.1 of Origma solitaria. Taxonomy (NCBI): domain Eukaryota; kingdom Metazoa; phylum Chordata; class Aves; order Passeriformes; family Acanthizidae; genus Origma; species Origma solitaria. Next base: position 423,942 of record VZRL01001129.1, read on the forward strand.
CTGGAGGTGCAGGTTGATAGTATAGCCAGGCTGGTCTGATAATTAACTACTGCTGAGGGGTTAATGGGAAATTATTAACAGCAGTATTTCTAATGTGTAAAATTGCATCTGATGCTGTCTCAATTCTCAAACCTTTAGAGAAATGCCCACATGTAAGAAAGTTGGATGGGTGCCTTCTCTTTTGAATATTTTCCTGTTATTGTCATTGTATTGTGGATCTTCTTGCAGTGATGAAAGTGAAGATGGATTGGATGACAATCCTTTGCTGCCTCAGTCTGGGGATCCCCTGATGCAAGTTAAGGAAGAGCCTCCAAACTCCTTGCTTGGAGAGTCTTCTGGAGCAGGGATTTCTGGGATGCTGAACACACATTCCCTGAATGGAGTACTGCAGCCAGGTAGGCATGCACTAGGTTGAATCTCTGCTTTCTTCGGGTTAGGCTGGAAAAGCATTATTTCCTATGAACTTATTTTTATTTTTTATCCAAACAGAACCAAAGTCTGAAAAAGGGAGCTTGTATAACTTTTCCAAACTGAAGAAAAGCAGAAAGTGGCTGAAGGTAAGAATATTGGAAAGAAGTGCAGCTATTGTGGAATCTGTGAGTAGAGTTACCCACCCAGCCGTTCTCAGTTATTTACCAGCAGTCTTGGCTAACCAGGGAGGTCCCAGTTGACTGAAAGTTGGCGAACATGACACTCATTTACAAGAAAAGTTGGCAGGAGGACCTAGGATACTACAGAACTGTCAGCATGGTCTTGGTGCCATGAGAGGTTATGGAGCAGATCATCTTGAGTGTCATCACACTGCATGTGCAGGGTAACTAGGGCATCAGGTCCAGCCAACATGGGTTTATGAAAGTCAGGTCCTGCTTGACCAACCTGGTCATCTTCTGTGGCAAGGTGACCTGCCTAATGGATGAGGGAAAGACTGTGGATGTCTAGCTAGACTTCAGTAAAAGTTTTGACACCATCTCTCACAGCGTTTTCCTTGATGAAGTGGCTGCTCTCTTTTGGATAGGTGCATGTTTCACTGGGTGAAAAACCGTCTGGATGGCTGGGCCCAGAGAGTGGTGGTGACTGCAGTTAGATCCACCTGGTGGCTGGTCACCAGTGGTGATCCTCCGGGCTCAGTATTGCGCCTGGTCCTGTTTATTATCTTTATCAATCTGGATGAGGGGATCAAGTGCACCCTCAGTCACTTGCAGACAAGTTGGGTGGGAGTGATAGGAAGGCTCTGCAGAGGGATCTGGACAGGCTGGATCATGGGCCAAGGCCGATTGCATGAGGTTCAACAAGGTGAATGTCCTGCCCTGTCCTGTGCAGTGCTACAGGCTGGGGGAAGAGGGGCTGGAAAGCTGTCCAGCAGAAAAGGACCTGGAGTTGCTAATCAACAGCAGCTGAACATGATGCAGTGTGTGTGCCCAGGTGGCCAAGAAGGCCTGTGGCATCCTGGCCTGTATCAGAAATATCGCAGCCAGCAGGACCAGGGCAGTGATTGTCCCCCTGTGCTCAGCACTGGTGAGGCCACACCTCTAACCCTGTGTCCAGTTTTGGGCTCCTCACTACAAGAAAGGCACTGAGGTGCTGGAGGGCATCCAGAGAAGGCCAGTGGAGCTGGGGAAGGGTCTGGAGCATAAGTCATAGGAGGTGCAGCTGAAGGATCTGTGGGGGTTTAGCCTGGAATAAAGGATGTTCGGGGGGACCTTATTGCTCTATACAGCTTCCTGAAGAGATGTTGTAGTGAGGTGAGGATCAGTCTCTTCTCCCAGGCAACAAGAAATAGGACAAGAGAAATGGCCTCAAGTTGTGCCAGGGGAGGTTTAGTAAAGTTTTCTTCTCTGGGAAGAATGGTCAGGCATTGGAACAGTCTGCCCAGGGAAGTGTCTGGAATCACCATCCCTGGAGGTGTTCAAAAGGCATGTGGATGTGGCACGCGGGAATGTGGTTTAGTGGCGGACTTGTCAGTGAGTATACATTCAGAACCTGAATTAATTTTAGTACACTGTACAAATTAAACTAATCTATTATAAAATCTATTAAGTGGAGATTTAGAACTCGACTGAAAATTTGTTTTTAAGTTGAACTCCGTTCAAGGTGTCAGTGAGGATGGCAGAAGAGAGTGGAATGGTGGCTTTATGCCATCTTTGCATTTTCACTGTATTGTAGCCTTCTCAAGTTAGCAAAAACGTGTCTCCAAGAGGTCGAACATGAGCAGGTAGAAGTAGCAGAATAGCAGGACAAACTACAAATGAAGTAGGGAAGCCCCTGCAAACCACACATCACAAAACACCCCTACTGTTACCCTGGCTTTTTCTCACTGATGCTTTTCTGAGACCACAAACAAAGTGGTCTAAAATGATTTAACTGTCACAAACTAACAGAAAACTACTTTTCTCAAGATTAGAAAATGTGTATTGAATTCACTGCTACACAGATTCTGCACTCAGAAAACTATTTTCTATGTGTCATTTTAGATGGAAGACACTTTGTAAGTGCTAAGTATCATTGTTGAGCCAGGCCTACACCCCTTTATTAGGTAAAGGCTCAAAAGTACTTTGCGTAAATAAACAATTCAGTATGGGGAATTGGGATTATTAAATTAATTTTCATTTATTCTTGTTAGAGTATCCTTCTGAGTGATGATTCCAGTGACACTGATTCACCAAGTGATGAGGATGGAGAGGAGGAAGAAGAATTTTCTCTTTCAAGGGAGGAACTTCATAATATGCTGCGATTACATAAATACAAGAAATTGCATCAAAGTAAATACAGCAAAGACAAAGAGGTAAAAATCCAGAATTTTTACATTGCCTTGATTTTTATTCTTTAATAGCATTATTTTAACTGGTCTTACATTTTTATCAAAGCCCATAATATTTCATGGACTGGAAAATACCCTGTTATTTGGTAGACAGTAACTGTCTAACATCACTTTAGACAAGGGTTGTTTAATTAATTACATACAGAGAATGAAAGATGCTGCGAATCTGTCAGTAATGTATGTAACTAGTACTGGCACATGTTATATATAGCTTCCACAGGGCTCTGTCCCGGTCACTAGAGCAAATATAGGGTGTTAGAATGCAAGATTTGGATAATATGAAATAGACATGAAAACCAATATGCTGCAAGTTAAATTCTAATACAGGTAGTGGCTACTGTTCAAGTGTATTTATATCATTATTGAAGTGACGAATAGTAAGATGATGTTTACAATCTTGAAAGGGAGTGCCTAGTTTTCTGACTTGTTTTCTATCATGATTTGAGGTTTTACTTTACTCCTTCTCCTTTTTTACCTTTTTTTTAATTTTGGATTTTATTCTTACATTCTCTTTCTTTCCCTTAGAGGAAAATAGTCTGCTGCATTTTTGCATTTTTCTTAATATTAAGCCAAATTCTATGGCTGCTTTGATTCTAATAATATATTTATTCAAATTATAAGGGCTTTTGCAGAAAGGGGAAAACATATCTCAGAAAAGTTTGTTTATGCTTATAGTCTCACTTTTCAAAAATCATCTATTAACTTAAAAGTATGCTTCGGTTTTAAACAGTCAATTTCTGAGTGGTACTGTCTTTAATTTTCCTGTTTATATGTAACCTATGTGGAGTTCTTCAATATTGCATTTGAATAATATACTGGCTATCTAATATAATGAGAATATACTGGCTTTTTTTGATCATTTAGGGGAAAAATGCTGAGACAGCTATATTTTTACTTGACAATCTGAATGTTCAAGTTGTTTGTCTTTGTGGAAATCTTTTAAATGCCTTTTCTTTAAACCTGTCGTTTTACATCCTTTGGAATGATAAATTACAACATGTATGTCATTAGGGAATGCAAGCCAAACAAATATTGGGTCCATAATTGGGCTTCTTCCTGTCATGTGTTGTCTTGCTGGGCAGCACCTGGATGGAAAAGACAGAGCAGTATGTTTTGAAAGTGCAACCTTCACTCCCTTCTCTTCCCTCTTACTTTACAGTGTGGGCTTGGTTCCCTGTGCAGAACTTTGAGGCCACCCTTGGGAGCAGTGGTTTCACTTTAGACACTCTCTGATAGTTGATAACAAGTGCAAAATACGGAGAAGCGCATGTTTCCTGATCTCTTATTTATGTTCAGTAACTGAGCTTGTTTAGGGGCTGTCTCTGTTACCTGCTCACTTTTACCCTTCAGTTGCAGCAGTACCAGTACTACAGCGCGGGGCTGCTCTCTACCTATGACCCCTACTACGAGCAGCAGCGCCACCTGCTAGGGCCCAAGAAAAAGAAGTTTAAAGAAGAGAAAAAAATAAAAGGTAAAGTCACTAACCTCATGTTTTTTAAATTTGCTGTGGTTTAACTTCTTTCCTACATTATTCCCTTTCAATAAACATCAAAACATACGGGTTTTGCATGGAAATACCAGGCTCAGCCAAAGAGAAATATCTTCAGAAAATACTGTGCTTTATCATTTGGCTTGTAGAAGGCTAGGATGAAAAAAAGGAGTGTGACTGGAGAGTTCATGGTTTAATATTTTCTTTGTGGACCTAATTCAGTGGTTTGGAATCCATAAACACTATTTCATATCATGGTCCATTTACTCAGTAGTTTTTTGAAAATGCAGTAGGTCCTTGAAAAGTGTAAGAACTTATCCAGTACCTGCTGCAGTTATTCTTGAATATGTAGTTCTAGTAAACAGGAAGTTACAGGGAGTGAGAGTGTTTTCTGGGAAACAGAGGGAACTCACAATTGATGTTTGATGTGAGTTAAAATAGAATTATATCTCTGACGTAACAGCTGGAGTTTCTGAGATGCACATTCACCAGGAAGTACAGTTTCCTTTCTTGTTTGGCCTGGCAGTAGTTGTAAATCTGTAAGGAAGCAGAGAAGGCTATGAACTGTCAGTGTAAGGTGAACTCTCTTAATGCAAGTACTTAAGTTTGAGCTGTGGTTTAAAAGGGTTATTTCAGACTGTCTTCCTTTCTGTTTGCACGTTCCCTTAACTGTGGTAGTTTTTTTCTCCACTAATCTTGCAGCATCCATAATTTTGCATACTCATGGTGAATATTTTTAATATCTGATACCAGTATCAGTTTCCTCTGAAAGCTGGTGTGACATGACAACATGCCGGTCTCTTTCAACTGCTAAGAAGTTTGCTTTGAGACTTATTATACCAAACGATAATGTTGTCACCTTTAAATATCTTACCTTTACATATCTTTAAATAGAATTTTGCTGCAAAGCAAGAAACATTACGCCAAGTCCTAGACATTTTAACTCTGAAGGCATGTTTCCGTATGTGGGAGTAATTGTATTTCACCTCTCTGTTCACCTCTCTATTAAACCTTTCCATTATGAAGTAATGAGGAAATATCTAATAGTATAAATGAATTATACCAGAATTGGCAAGCATGGGTAAGTCTGGCTTTTTTGTTGGTTCCACATAGAAATTGGCTAGGAGAGTTTACTCAGGAAAGATGCCTGACTAAATGTGCCCTGAAAACAGAAATGTATTTTTGCGATTGTTGTTGCCATGCAGGCAAGTTGAAAAAGGTAAAGAAAAAGAGGAGAAGGGATGAAGAACTCTCTTCAGAGGAGTCACCACGACGCCACCATCACCAGACCAAAGTTTTTGCCAAGTTTTCCCATGATACACCACCGCCTGGGTCCAAGAAAAAGCATTTGTCTATTGAGCAACTTAATGCACGTCGGCGGAAAGTGTGGCTTAGCATTGTTAAAAAGGAGTTGCCAAAGGTGAGCTTGGCTAATGGCAGTAGATCAGTGATGATAGCAAGAAAGTGAAATAGAAAATTAACTTAGTAGGGAGTTAACACTTAGAAAAACATATGACCTGATTTTCTGTTGGTCATTAATTACGTAACTGGAATTCTGTAATCTGTAAGCAATGTGTAGTTCAGATATCACCAGTGGTATCTAAATGGATCATGCAGTGCTTTGCCATGGCTATTCAGCCCTTGGCAATGAAAAGTGCAGTAAGCTCTAGCAGGTACTCACACAAATCTACAGGATAGAGCAAACCAGTATCTAGGTTTACCATAAAGTTCAGAAAAGGAGTGTTTCAGTCATAGCACTTGTGTTTTTCAAAACTTGTCTCAGAAACAGACTAGGGAAAAGTGTTTGTATCATTTACAGGACAAGCTTCAGGCACATTTGAAATAGGAAGCTGAGTTCACTCTTGGTAGTTTTCTGAGGATCAGAGTGGACCTTAGAACCTGCTCTTTGAAGTTCACAGTTAACAGACTTTGAATTCAAGGAAGTTAAAACAAGTAATGGCTGTATCATCCTTTATGACCTTAAAAGCCAAACAAAGGATGTGTGCAGTGTAATAGAGCATATTTTTTCAATAGACGGATTTTGATCATGTGAAGAACATAGAATCTACATTAATTCTTAAGGTCTTTGGGAAACAGTGGAAAATATTGTTTGATTCAGTGATAAAAATGGAATAGGAGAACACTGCTTTGCAAGAGTAGTAATTGAAGAAACAATTGTGAAAAAGCGGGTATTTTACATGCTTCCTTCAGGATTTGGAATACATTTCTGTATGCCTTTGGTAATTTAAGGAAGAAAAGCTGTTTCATTCAAAATGAAGAATATTTGTAGTACCTATTCTTAATTATACAGTAGTGTGCATGGCTGAAGTTGGCTCATGTACCTGCTGAGGACTAGATAGTGATCTTTTAAAATACTGAGAAGCCATTGCCTTTTAACTAATTTACAGATGGTGTTCTTTTACAGGCATACAAACAGAAAGCTTCAGCCCGCAACCTCTTCCTAACCAACAGCAAAAAGGTAGGTGGTGTTTCGTTTTATACTATTTCTTGTACTGGACATAATAAGCTGTCGGACTTACAGGTTTTAAACCTCCACCTCTTTTTGCCTTCATTTTGTTTTATCATTTGAAATCTGTATGTTAGAATTGTCCATATGCAAATTTTAGTGGAGGAAAAAAACTGTCATAAACAAAAAAACCTAGCAATTTTGTTATTACAATGACATCCATTTCTTTATATTAGAACAAAAAATTACATCATCTTATGCTTCTTCATGAAATGGTAGCAAAATTGTATCAATGTAAACAGGATTGTGTTCCATCAATAATGCTATTGCAATATTTTTATGTACGTTCTTATTGAAAAGTGAGAACACAACCCGAGAAAAGTGTCAAGAAATAGGCAAGTCAGAGCTATAGACAAGCCTTGAATTTTGTTCTCCTGAGTCCCTTTCAAGGACCTACCCATCAGATCAGTCTTCTAAGTATTATGCCACACTGAAACTACCTTCAGGTTTTGTCTTCTCCCCCATCTCAGAATTTCTTTGGAAGATCTCATTCTCTCATGCCATTTCAGAAACATTGCTGCTGAGTAAAGTATCACAGTTTTTTCTCTTTTGAAGGATTTGACTTGGTTATAATTAAATCTGGTACTGTTTATTGTTGTCTTTCTTTACAGTCTGCCCATTTTACCACTGTTCCTAAATCTTATTTCTCTATAGCTTGCCCATCAGTGCATGAGGGAGGTACGTAGAGCTGCTATCCAAGCCCAGAAAAACTGTAAGGAAACTCTGCCCCGAGCGCGTCGTCTTACCAAGGAGATGCTTCTCTACTGGAAAAAGTATGAAAAGGTGGAAAAAGAGCATCGGAAGCGAGCTGAGAAGGAGGCTCTGGAGCAACGCAAGCTGGATGAGGAGATGAGAGAGGTACAGCAAAATCACAGATTGCTGATAATTAATCTGCTGAGGAGACACAGAAGTGACTGGATAATTTGAGTTTCTAAATCCAAACCATGAAATTTAGTTACTTGTTCTGTTTCAGTGCTATTCCACATATTTCTTCTGTTATCTTACTTTTCTTTACATAGTTCTTCTAATGTGATTTACATAATTCTTCTCATGTGAGCAAGAGGTGATTAAAAAACGCCTTCAAAGTGCATAAATTCTTTGTGATTGAAATCGAGGAAGGAATGAGAGAAGCAGGGCTTGTCTCACAGACATGCATAGCTCCATCTTGGTAAAGGCCAACGTTTTGTGATGGTTTGTACATTTTTCTGGGTCCAGTATGGAAGACACTTTTTCATTCCCATTGAATTTTTTTTTCCTGTCCTTTTTTGCCCCTGCAGTAAATTGATGCTCTAATTCATGTATGGGGCACAGAATTTTTCGGTTATTGCCTTTTTGCTGGCCAAGTGACAACTTCTTGAACTCCATTACAGAGTAAAAAGGATTGAATTTAAGAAGAAGTTTCCTTGTAAAAGCTGTCTAGTGAATCTGTGGTTATTAATTTATATGTGGATTCCTTATATGAGGAAAGGTTGAATCTTTAGAATGCCTTATATTTAGTTTTATGCTTTAATTATGGTTGTGTTTACTGTGTGCCTCTCATTCTTGTAAATTCATAAGCATTTTGTGAAGTTTTCTGCTTACTTAGATTAATAGACAAATTTTAACCTAAAGGTGAACAGAACTTCTGCAATGTCTTGCTGAATGCTGAGTGATGATAATATCTCAACTATATTACCTGTTGGTGTATTTCACATGTTCTACCATAATTCCCTCTACTAATAAGTAACAGAATGTAGGAGTGAGGCTGCCATGAGAGCATTTCCTAACTGTTGAGTTCTTTTACTATAGGCCGCTAAAATCCTTCTGGTTTTGTTAATATTTTAATTATTCAGTATAAACAAAACTTTCAAACTTTCCTGGATTAGATTATTGGTTTTTGTCACGATTATTGAATTTAAAAGAACTTTTAACTTAAAACAATTTTATATTTTAATATAGATATTTATGGAAGTAGTCAGTGTTCTTATGTGCAACAAATAATATAGCATTTAGATAGCACAGTGATATGCTTAACATAATCTAGATAGATTGACGATGACTTGCTGATGCATTATTAGATGAATTTTTTTTGTTTAATTTTATTTTAAACATTGAGCTCTTGTCCTGTATTTTTTTCCCCTTCATCTCTTTTTGGTAAATGCTCTTCTCTTAGGCTAAGAGACAGCAGCGAAAACTTAACTTCCTGATCACACAGACTGAATTATATGCCCATTTTATGAGCCGTAAACGAGATATTGGACATGATGGGATACAGGAGGAAATCCTGCGCAAACTGGAAGACAGCTCTACCCAAAGGCAGATTGATATTGGTGGAGGAGTAGTGGTCAACATCACCCAAGAAGATTATGGTAAGTGATTTCATCTACAGTCCTTTCCTCGCTCTCTTTTGATATCTACTGTATTCTGTGTGGCACTGTGCAAACTTCACAATTTCAAGCACAACATCCTTTTCTGCAAGAAGGACTACTGCAATTATTGGAATTTATCTGTGTGTTTATTTGGGTGGTTACTGCTGCAGAGCTCTAACATGGGTATGTTATTTTCAGATAGTAACTATTACAAGGCCCAAGCTCTGAAGAATGCTGAGGATGCTTACCAGATTCATCAGGCTCGGGTATGTATTTTTTGGACCCATGAAGTAGAAGAGAAAGCAAAGTAATTGGCAGAGGCCACAGTACCAGGACCTTTCATAGCAGCCCAGTCAAATAGGTTAATCCTGGGGGCCAGATTTGAATTTAATTCCATTGACACTTTTTGTGCTAAACAAGTAGAAAACCAGAGTATAGATATTTGGGCTATAGGAACAGGCTCTTAGTTTCTGGGGAGTATTGCATCTTAGTGTGAATTGTAAACCCTTTTGCGCTATAGTTTCTTTATAAGTTAGTATGTTCACCACCTAATGCATACCTGCCTCTTCCTTTTTAGACCAGATCATTTGATGAAGATGCAAAGGAAAGCCGGGCAGCTGCTTTACGGGCTGCTAACAAGTCTGGTACTGGATTTGGAGAGAGCTACAGTTTGGCAAACCCATCTATCCGAGCAGGAGAAGATATTCCACAGCCTACCATTTTCAATGGAAAACTGAAAGGTTATCAGCTGAAAGGCATGAATTGGCTGGCCAACCTCTATGAGCAGGTATATTAGTACATCTTGCAAATTTTTATAACTTCTTGGATTATTTAAGTCATTAGAGTTAGCCAAAGTATCTACTGTTTTTAAAAATAGACTGTGAATAGTTGATCCTTAATGTATTTGGAAGAAAGGAAAAGATTATGTAGGCCACGTATCAGTGTCCTTGATTATTTAGGACATCGCTTTGAATGGGGCATTGAGTTCAGTATTCTTTGTGTGGTTCATACAATTGTTTATCACCTAGATCATACATGGAGGAGATTTTTGCTGCTTGGAGTTGCACACTGTTTAAGGCTTGGGTCAGCTGGTAAACTGCAGGCAGTCTTGTCCTTGTGAGTGGGCCCAGGTCACACTGTGATCGTGAAGTGCAGAGTCTTAGGGAAAAAATCAGACTGAGAGATGAATGAAATACAGTCGAGATCAATTACCTGTCAGCAGCAGACATAAGAGATGATAAAGTTTCAGTGTCAAGAGTTGTTACAGTGGGGCTATTCCCACTAAATTCAGTGGCAACTGCTCTGCCATTAATTTGTGGATTAAAAAGTAGTGAAGTGAAGGTGTTAATTTATGGATCTTTTGCAGGGCATCAATGGAATCCTGGCAGATGAGATGGGTCTGGGTAAAACAGTACAAAGTATTGCTCTCCTTGCACATCTGGCTGAGGTAAGTGGATTATAGCTTGTTCCTGGGTAGTATGCTCAATAGAAGATGCATACTTTTCACATGTTGGAAATTAATTTTGGATTATAAAACTCAAATGTCTTAAAAGGTATTTTATACATTGTTTTCAACTGGAGCCATTTAAATAGTTGCAAATATGTGCGTATGTCTGTTTTTATTTATATAGAGTTTTCATTTATTCACAGAGTAATATCTTCTCACTTACGCTGAGTGTAAAAGCCTCAGGAGAGAACAAGTTGTACACTTGATGGTTCACTGAGTTTTGCAGATCAAAGTGCTCAAATTCTGAGCTTCATGGCAATTAGCATTAATTTCCATATTTCAGTGGGGCTTTTTAGGAAGCATAGTGATTCTTCTGTGCCAGGGCAGACAAACAGAATAAGCAACAGGAGCTTACTTTTTTGTGCAGAAATAGATACATTTATTTGAAAAAATAAAGGTTTTGACTGCAATCCAGTCACTTACCCTAAAAAGGAGATATCAATGAAGTGATACTAGAAGCAAAACTAGCTGCGGTAGTGACCAAGTGACAATTGTGTGCATTTCTTTATGTTCCTGGTAGTGTTGGCCAAAATACTGTCAAGGTGTGCAGAGGTGAAGGTTCTTGAGCTCATCTGTATGGAAGGAATAACAAGATAAGCTTGTCTCCCTGTATGACACTGCACATTGAAGTTTTTTGGAAGGTTACACAGAGCTTTATTTTTCCTGCCTCTCCCTTATGAGGGCCAGCTTGTAACTGCTAATATACTAATGGATCAACTCAGTTATTTGCCAGGAGGTATTGTAATGTGTGATATGGCAGAGCAAAGTTTTTCAATGCTGCCTGAAGTTCTTTTCCTTATCAAAATGATGGGGGCTGTTAGTAACATGAAGGTGGCAGCTCTCAGAAACAAAGGAGTTTGTTTTGGGAACAGCTTTGCTGTTACGAAATAAGTCTTGGTTAAACATTAGATCTGCTTTGATTTTGTATCACCCTGCTGTGCTGGGAGAGTTTTGCTATGTTGCATACAGTTCCCTCTCATGTAGCCACTGTCATTTAGTAGGTGTAAAGCTGTATCAAACCATCTCTGTGTCACTTCCCTTCAATTTTTTAAAATTTTATGTTTTATGTGTGTTTTCCAGAGAGAGAACATCTGGGGACCTTTTTTAATAATTTCACCTGCCTCTACTTTGAACAACTGGCACCAGGAGTTTGCCAGATTTGTACCCAAATTTAAGGTAATAAACATGTCCAAGGAAGTTCTTTCTGTTTTCTCAAGAGCAAACTATTTTGTTCTCCTGAGTTCTCTATCACAGAACTGGGTGCTTACTGACCTTAGAATTTGAATCTCTGTAATGTGCCTGGTTCTGGTATTTTTTTCCATCATCCTGTTTCATTCTGGAGTATTCAGTTATCTAGGGCTCAAAAATATTCCTACTTAAATCACATGATTTTCATTTTGCATCAGCTTAAAGGCACGTCCTCAGTAAGGAATTGAGGTAGGTCAGCAAATGGATATATAGTTTCAACATGTGGGCCTGGCAGCAGAACCAAGAATTACAGACCAAGTTTTATGTGATGTCTTTAGGGTTCGAGCTGTGTTTTCAGTCATTCCTACGAATTTGAGTCAGATAAAGATTGTCAGAGCAAACTCTAAACAGATAAGAGGGAGACAAAATGCAGTTGTTATCTAGAAAAACAGGAGAAACCATGAACATAGAGTTAATAATCAAGAAAAAGGAGAGAAGTGAAGCACAAATAGATAAGAGCAAAAAGATTAGAAGAAAACAAATGGAATTTTTCAGGTGTATTGTGAATGTGAAAACATAGTAAGTTAAAAAGCAAGGAACTATCAATTACTGAAAAATAAGCTCCTTACCTATCCCCCAGTGGAAAACATTGGAGTTTTGCAAAGGAAAATTTGAAAAGAAATGTGTACTGCTAAAACAGTGCTGAAATGTCATAATTCAAGATAGACGAAAGTGTTACAGGCTTGCAGCTACACCTGCAAAGAGGAATAGATCATAGTTTTAAGTATTTGGGTTGTTAACATAGAAACCTTTGATATAAAGAAGTCTTCACTGGGTTTTTTGAAACATCAGACTTTTTTACAGAAAACAGTAGAAGACACCTAGTTATAAGTAACCAGGATACCAGTAACAGCAGGCTAATTGTTTGAATGTCTTGGCTACTTAAAAAAGTGCAGGAAAGAAACTTTGGTGGTGTATAGTTTGAGGTATCTGTATGAGGAAAAGTTGTGCTAGAGCATGGTTCAATACTGGGTTATTTGAGTGACTTGTATTTTTGGGATAAATTTGCATTACTGAGCCTTTAAAGCAACTAATGAAGAAATACAAATGCTTGTGTTATTGAGGAGGTACTCAAAAGAAAAAAAATCACCTAAAAATAATCCATTAGTGTGTTTGCATAGCCCAAAATAATAGGGACTCTTGATTAGAGAACTTGAGAGCAGTTGGCCATTCTGTCTGCTTTCTCTCACTTCCTTTGATCTGTTAATTGTATAGAATAAGCAAGCAGCTGTTCATGCTTTCTCCTTCTCAGGAATGAAATACATAAAATGTTGGAAAAGTGTAGTCAGGATGCTTGTGAAAAGATAATTTTCTCTTTTTTGACTTAAACCCAAACTGTTTATATTATTGTATAGCTGTTCTTTGGGTTTATTGCATGATGATGTTTACCTCATCCATGGAACAAAACATGTTTAAAAAAGAAGTTTTCTAAACTTACTGTCATGTGTGTACGACTTCGATCAATCTTTTTCAACCAGTTTTGTTTCTGCCTCTAATCTTACAGAAGTGTGTAGTCAGTTCTGCTTGTTGTAAATCACAATGAATTTATGTCCATGGCAGAATATGTAAACTAAAAGACAAATCACTTTTCTATCAGTCTGGTTTTTTACAACCATCGTTATTTCTGAACAGCAGGAAGAATATTCAATTAAAGACTTTTGAAACCTCTCAGTTGAAGTTTTAAGACTTTTCACCACTTCAGAAAGCAGCATTCTTCCTCCCTCCCAGACCTCCCAGTTTTAGCTGACTGTAGTTCTTCCATCAGGCAGGAGATGGCAGTACAATGTTATTAACCAGTGTCAGAAGTCAGTGCTCTGCAAAGATCTGTCTCAGTAATAGGACCCATGAAATTTTGAACTGTAGATAGTTTAACAGATTTCTCTGGCAGTAGTGCTTGCTTTTAAAATTATTGTATTAAATATGTCCAGGCCAGACATTTTAACTTCATCTCATTTTGGGGTCATTTCTGAAATACAAAACCAACAGGACCATAGGGGTTGTTAAAGAGGACAAGCAGCCCTCTAGTCCTCTACATTTAATTGTAGCAGTTGAGGGCAGACCTCTTTCTGCCATAAACAACATGTAATTTTTAATTTTTAGGAAAACCTTAGTAGAAGGTATTACATGCTAATGGGCATTTTTAGATACTCAACATAACTTGATCAGGCCACAAGTTGCTTGATGCCTTTCTCTGGAATGCTCTGTTTCAAAGTATTTTTTAATGCTTTCTGATTTTTCTCTGTGGTAAGAAAGATAATTTCCCTTTTTGTTGTTTTGAAGAAAGAGGTATGTCATTTTGTAGACTACAGTAGACTATAAAATTCTAGAGCTGGTGTCATTATTTGAAAATAACATCTTTCTGGTTTTTTTACTGTTTCAGGTGCTACCTTATTGGGGAAATCCCCATGATAGAAAGGTGATCAGGAAGTTCTGGAGTCAGGTAATACCATCATAAACATGTGCTTTGACTGTCTTTCTTTGTGCAGAGTAAACCAGAAACTGCTACTACATGTCACGAAACTAAACAATGCGTGGATGCAGAGTTTCTTCATCCCTGTAGTAGTGTTTTCATTAAGATAATGAGGTGGAAGACTTCTCTTGTGCTGGAGAGCAATACCATACAGGGTAATTCAATGCAGTGTGGAGTTCAGATGAAGGAACTAGAGCTCTGTAAATAAAGCAGAAAGTTTAAGTGTCAAGGACTGTTAATTCTTTTTGAGTAACCTAACTCAAGATACCCTAATCCAGAATCCCTGCAGGGCTGTAAGATTTTTCCCCATTTAACAATAGTATTTTGTAGGGTTCAGTACCTGGGTCTTGTCTTGCACATTAAGAAACGTCTGAAATTGTTCAAGGGCTGGAGTCTAGGTCCACTAGTTGGATAACTGTGATATAATTAATTTAAAAAGTCAGCTGGGGAAAATGGCGATAGTAATGAGAAGATTGTAAAACAGAAGTCTGAAATTACAGTGAACTCTTGACAATATATTTACATTATGTGGACATTTGTTTCTTGTTTTGTGGTTATAGAAGACATTGTATACTCAGGATGCTCCTTTCCACGTGGTAATTACCAGTTACCAGCTGGTAGTGCAGGATGTGAAGTATTTCCAGCGAGTGAAGTGGCAGTATATGGTGCTGGATGAAGCACAAGCACTCAAGAGTAGCTCCAGGTAATAAACTAACTGGAAACAAAATCTTCTCTCTGGATCAGTCTCTTGGAGGAATATCAAGAGAGCATCAAGAGAACATATATTGATAGAAGTTAAAATTTACACACATAAGACCCCTTAGGTATCTAACCTAGTTAAATATCTATATAACTCTCTGACACTGGATTGGTTCATTAGGTTCTTCGCATTTAGATTTTTCAAATATGTAAAACGTAATTAAAAAGTAACTGTGGAGCAGAAACTTGTATGGAGTACAGGACAGTTAAATGAAACAGTGTGAAATTTAACAGGGTAATTTCTCTCCTGACTACTTAGAGAATTCTACCTGGTGAATGGTCTGTAGTCTTCAGCTTATAGTGCTTGTATTGGCTCCATTAAATGCATTATTTTGGTTCCTTGTTCAGTGGCACTTCCAGACATGAATGAAGGTCAGAACCCCATGAATACTGTTGGCTGCAATGAAGCACAAACTGTGTCATGAGACTCTATGCCAGAAAATTTTCTGTTTGTTTTCAAGTAATGGATTTGTCTGTCTTTACTTCTGTAATTGCTTTCCCATAACCTTTGTCCAAATTGCCCCTGTACACAGTGAGTTGAGGACTGCTTTAGATTCAGGCTCATTCTGATTAAAGTTTGTCTCTTCAGCATTGTTTGGAAACCACCCCTCTAAGAGGGTTGTAATGTATGGCTCAGTGCTCCTGCCACCCTGTCACAGTAGCCCATGCACTTCCTTTTGTAAAGTCTGAAAAATACATGACATTCTGATTCAAAATAAATTTTTCTTTTGGAAAGTTAATGATTCTGATAATGAGATTTTATTAGTAAGCATTTGTTTTAAAAATGAGTAAAAAGATACTTAGAAAGATACTTAGAAAAATTGAATAAACCATGCTTTTTTTTTTCTTTTTTTTTCTTTTTAATGAGGAAAAGGCTTCTTTTTGCTGTAGTTGTCTTTTGAAAGTCTGGGGAACAGCTGTAAAAGTTTTGTCCAGTGACCTCCAAAGATCATTAGGGAAACTCATTGGAAGCAGTTGGTCTTTAAAAACCTTATATTTCATATCATTCTACAGTTTTCTCTAGAAATGATTTTTCTTACTTTTATTCATCAGTGTTCGTTGGAAGATCCTACTGCAGTTCCAGTGTCGAAACAGATTGTTGTTGACTGGGACCCCAATCCAGAACACGATGGCTGAGGTATCTGGGAGGTCACAAGAGTGGGTTTTTCTTTATAACAAGAATACACGCTAAATATATGTGAACAGTTGAGAAACCTCTTGTATTTGTGTGGTTGTGGGATCATGCTTGTAGCAGACCACTGGCAAACAAACATGGGATCAGCCCTTGGAGGGAAAACATGGAAACTTGCCACACATTCAAATAAAAACTAAAGATACTTGAAGTAATACTTAGATTACAGGATAAAATCTGATTCTAGTGACTTTTCGTTCTCTGGGCTGAAGTAATTGTGCTGTGTTTCTCACTGCTTTCTAATGGGATTTTTTAAAGTTGATATTTGTGGCATTTTGGGGAAGGTAAGAAGAGAATGCAGCTGGGGTTTTGTTTCATTTTGCCATGTCTCATGATCTAGTAAAGCGATTTTATTTGTTAAGAGCTGCAAGTGTTTGGAATCCCCAGTTACCTTGTCCACAGTAGGATGACTTTTGCTGATCCAGTGTTTTCTCCTCTCCTTTTAGCTGTGGGCCCTACTGCATTTTATCATGCCAACGCTGTTTGATTCCCATGAAGAGTTCAATGAGTGGTTTTCTAAGGACATAGAGAGCCATGCAGAGAACAAATCTGCCATTGATGAGAGTGAGTGCAGTGTGTAACTGCTGTAATTTTTATTCTAAGAATCTGTTGCCTTTTGGAACTAATAATGGATAAACTTTCTGTGAGATACGGCATCTAAAGCGGAGGATGCAGAATGGGATTGGAACATTATTGGATAGTTTATGTCAAAGTTTGTTTTTCTGACTGTAATGTAGCATGTGTGATGAGAAGAAAAACAGTGTATCTCGGCACTGACTTAAAAAAAAAATTAACAGGGAAATACCAACTCTGTGCTGTAAAAACTCGTATGGGGGGAAATTGCTGAGCAGTAAGGGACTTCATTTGTGGTAAAACACCATATAATTTTCTTCCTTGATTAAGTAATTGTTCTTTCGTTCCCCTTCCCTTTATTTCAGACCAGCTATCCCGCTTGCACATGATTCTGAAGCCTTTCATGTTGAGAAGAATCAAGAAGGATGTGGAAAATGAACTGTCAGATAAGGTGAGAAAAAGTATTTCTCTGGAATGAGTGTTGCAGCTGTATTGTCATAGCTCTGTTCTTTAATCTGGTTTTTGCAGACTCGTTTGTCAGTCTGCATACCTGAAATTTGACTGTAGATTTCTCTTGGACCTTCACTTTCTTGCACCACATCCCAGCAGTATTATTAGATGTGAATGTAACTGAAGAACCCCTAATTAACAAACCTTTTTTCTAGGGAAAGCTTTTTGTTACCAGTTAAAAATGAAATATCTTTAGTCCTGGTTAAGTTGACAGAAGTATCCCTAATGGCAGTGAAGGAGATTGATACAGCAATGACTGGGTGATAAACATCCAGTTGCCTTTGTGAAGGATTTGGCATGGGTTTAGGGTTTTTTCTGCTTGCCTGTGCTGAGTGAGAAATACACAGTGGCAACATCATACTCTTCTGTCTTGTCAGTCTCTTAATTTCACATGGATGTTAGCAATACTAGATCATCTTGTGGTCTGCAGTCCCCAGGTTTTGGCACCATTGGCTGAGAGATATCTGGTTTGTTCTGATGTGCTTATTAATTTCAGTGGACCTCCCACAGCCACTGTTGTTGTGTGATGCACCCATCACTGCTGTGGGCTCCTGACACTTCTAATCATGGCTCTAAGTGGGTAACTGTAGGATGGTAGAATTGAAGTCAGATTTTAAACTGAACAGCTGCAGGTGTGATGTTTTCACAGCTTCTTGAGAACCTATTTACTTAGTTTTATTCATATACTTTTAAAGGTCTGTCTCCTACGTCATTACCCAAGCTTTCCAAAACACTTCTATCAGTTAAGTCCTTCCAAGGTTGGATCCTGAAACACAGATCTGAATGCAGTGTAAATGTATTTTTTTGAGAAAGTTACATTTTCCTCAAGGTGTGTTTCTCTGAGCATTATGTGTACTGATGTGATCATTCTTCATTTCAGAGATAGAAAAGGCTAAATCTTCATTATCATTTTGCAGATTGAAATTCTTATGTACTGCCAGCAGACAAGTCGGCAGAAGCTCTTGTACCAAGCACTGAAAAACAAAATCTCTATTGATGACCTCTTGCAGTCATCAATGGGCACTACTCAGCAAGCACAGACCACCACTAGTAGTCTCATGAATCTAGTCATGCAGTTCAGGAAGGTAAGGCTATTTTAAATAATAATTTTTGAAAAGTATAATCATTCGTTAGCACAGAATTAAAATATGGCTTCTTCTTGAAAACACCATATAAAAAAAATTCTGGCGTAGGCAAGCAAGTTTGCATGCAGTTCAGTTGTGTTTTGTATGTAGTGTAGTATGATGTTGGGAGTAGAAGAGCTTTAGCCAAAATGTGCATGCATCTGCTCACTGATTTGGTTACAAATTGGTTGTTGAAGGAAACGATTCGCTTGGGAGGAAGAGGCAATAGCTGTTATGTGAATAGGAAATGATACGATGCCATATTCAAATTTTAACAGATATACTAAAATAGTCATGCAATATTAATCAATACTAAAGTTTTAGTGATCATTGGTCATTGTTGATTTGGGATGTAGATTCTGCACTGGACTAAATTAATTCCTCTCAGCTTTTGACATACTCTCTTTCTTACAGGTGTGCAATCACCCAGAGCTGTTTGAGCGACAAGAAACTTGGTCTCCATTTCACATCTCCCTAAAGCCATACCAGATTTCCAAGTTCATCTACCGTCATGGACAGATCAGGGTCTTCAACCACTCACGTGACAGGCAAGCCCATTCCACTTCCTATCCAGTTTAGCATATTTAGTATTATTACTTAGACTTATTTTATCTTTTTAAGCACTCATTAACTGGTGTACTTAAATTACATTGTCTGAGCAGTCCATTTCCTTTTAGTCATCCAGCTGTTAAAAATCTGGTATCAGTGCTCTTTTTTGATGGAATCCTAATCACAGAATATTCCTTTGATTGAATAAGAAAGCCAGGAAGAGGAATTTAGTATTGTTGCGGATGATGTGTAGTAGAATTAAGCTTTAAAAGATTCTTAAACCCACCTGATTTCCCTTCAGTGAGTTTTCACGTGCAAGGAAGCTATCAGTATCTGTCTGTTGTGACATGGTATGATGTGAGCCTCTGCTAGTGCCTTGACAGCTTTTAGTACTCACTTTGTATGAGGAGAATCTGCACAAGTGCAGTTTGCTATTTTCTCCAACCATGGCACTTCTTGATTAATTTTGTTTGCATTCAGTTGTGAGAAGTGCTCAGAGAAGAGATGACAAAGACTTGTATAAAGACAAGATCAGCCGTTCTAGAGCGTATAATGCAGTTCCACAACAATGGTGTGTCTCAGTGTCAAATTAGCAGCAGTGCATGTATACTGATGATGCTTTCCTTCTACTGCCATGCAATTCCAGATACTCAGAGTGCTAAAACACTTACTGTAAGAAGTGAATGGCTACTCTGTATCTTCTGCTAATTGTGTGATTGAACATGTTATGTGTTAACACCTTCTTAGTGATGTTATTTTGTTTTGTTGCTTTCATTTTCAGGTGGTTACGGGTTTTACTTTCACCATTTGCACCAGACCACATCCAGCAGTCTCTCTTCCGTAGGAAGGGTAGGTTTACAGTCCTGGGAAGCAAATAGGATGGCACACTGTGATATTTTAATGTCTTTTTCACAGGGAGAGGCCAGATTAGTTAGTTCTCTGCGGTAATCTGATCGGTGTTTGTAGATATATTTCATTTGCTCTGAGAGGAAAGAATGGAAAGCAGCTGGAAGAATAAACTGTGGATAACTTGTCATTTAGGTACTGCTTAATCCTAGTGCAGTATCTTAATTCAGTCTGTCTTAACTTGCTTCAAGAGGTTAGTGCTGCCTTTTTAGTCTAACATGAATTTTTCACAGTTTCAATTCTAAGAAACCTTGGATTCATTTCAGTACATTCTGTGTTGTATCTTAAACTGCCAACTTTGCTTACAACTAGAAACTAGATGACATGCAAGTGACCCAGAATCTATCAATGAACAAAAACCCCAGAAAAGCCGCTTATATTGACAGATACAATTTATTATAGATGATTGAATATTTTTCCTACAAGTGCTAATTTGATCACTCAGCTACTGGAATGGAAAAAACTTCAGAAGTAAAAAACAGGAGAGATACTGGCTGCATTACTATGCTGAAATCTGTTAGCATGGACCTGTTCAGCTGATACTGGGGCTATGCAGTGCCACATGGGTGGGCCTGAAAGGCTTTTCCTTACCAATTCCTGCATCTCCTAACCCATTTGACTTTCTGGATAAGAGGGAGCATGTGAGGCAGGCATCCTGAGGTATGCATGCTCTGGTCAGCTGTCTGGCAGATATGTGTTCAGATTTGCAAATATGCACACTGCCTGTTGATTCTTAGTAAGTGAAACAAATGTCCTTACTGGCTGCACTTGGGCCTAGAATGTATTTCTCTTGTCTGGTAAGTGCCCTTCTCTTGCCCACACTGGAAAATGAACTGGAATGTGTAGTCAGGCAACAGAGATTCAAATTGAATTTTCAGTATTTCTAAAAGATCTAGGTTAAATCAGGATCTCCTGTTTACTCACCTACATTTGTCATATGTCCGAGAATGTGTATCTTGAATTGGTGAAGTAAGTTTAGTTTTCAGCTATGAGTGTCTGTGAAATGTGTTGGCCTAACTTCAGTATTTCTGTGACCTAGGCATCAATGAAGAAAGCTGTTTTTCTTTCCTCCGGTTTATTGATGTCTCTCCAGCAGAAATGGCAAACCTTATGAATCAGGGACATTTAGCCAGGTGAGGACAACTTTTTTTTCGTTCTCTTCTAGTGATTGCAGGAAAAGTGTAGATGATGTCAGTCATCCCTCTCTAAACCTGCATTTTCTGTGCCTGCTAACATTATAATTTCTCTATCATTTTCTAATACTAGAAAAACTTCTAGAGTGTTCCTCCATGTAATAGGGCACCATTATGCAATGCCATTTTTATGCCCCTGTCAAAAGAAACCCGGTGTTACAATGATTTGACACTGTAAATACACAAGATGGTCAAAGGGCAAAAGGAGAGTTTGCTTAGGGTCATGCTGCAGGTTGTTGGCATTATCAAGCACAAAATCCAGACTTTGGAAGGCCAGTTCAGTGCAATTCTTACCAGTTGCACTTGAGCATACATTTTAAACACACGTGGAATAAGCTTGTGCAGTGGTAGTTGTTCTTTAGCCCTGAGCCATATTGCCTACTTCTCACATGTCTTGTTTTTAATATGGAATGGAATTTTGAGGCATAGGCTTAGAACTGTGGATTTATAGCATCATGAACTGTATTATCTCAAAAAGAGAGGTGATCTTTTAAAGTTATGTTATACTCTGTAAAGGGCTCTGAGTCAAGTTAGATATTGGCTGTTAGAAATTTGAGATTAAAAGCAAGTCTTTATTAGCAAATAGAGATGCTTTGCTTTAGGGCTTTGTAAGTGTAATATGCTTTCTCTGTTCTGGTTATTTTGAATTACTGTTTCTTGACTGCATTTCAGTAACATAATTCAGATTTCTCTTGATGTATCTCTTGATGTATCTCAATAGTCTTTATGATAAGTTCTGCATTCATTACACAGGTTGTTATGAGTAATTTATATGTAGAGCAATTTACAGAGAAGTCAGAGTGCAGTTTTAAATAGTGACTAACTGGGGCTTGACCCTTTTAGATTAAGTGCTTCAAAGTGTGTCGTGATTTAATCACTTAGATTCAGTTCGGCTACCTTAGAAAAAATTGAAATAAGAGTAATATAATTGGAAGATGTCCAGCAAAAATTATTTTCTTTAATTCAGAACACTGTAAGCCTGAAATTTGGGAAAAAACCCCATTTCTGTCAAATGGAGTTATGCTATAAGTATACCCAAGCCTTGCTTTCACAAAGCAGTGAATAAATGCATCTCCTGTGTTTTGTTTCAGATGGTTAGCTCTTTTCCTGTCACTGAAAGCATCCTACAGGCTCCATCACACACGCTCCTGGATGGAGACGGAAGAGGAGAAAGAGCAGGGATCATGTTTTCTGAGGAACAGGGATTTCTTGCTTGATGTAAATTTCCCACTGTCTTTCCCTAACTTGCACAGCTGCACTTTGCTGCAGGTAAGCAAAATTTCTGTGGTCTGAAGACGGTAGCAAATTCTCATGAGTAAGAAATGATGAAAAACCTTGTTGTCCTTATAAAACAGGGAAAACAAACTTGGAAACAGGATGACTATATTGTCTGCTTTTTTTAGATATAGTTAAGAGACTTCAGAGTGCTGAATAGAAAAGCAGTTTAAGTGCTGTTGCCCTCCCATGTGGTGATACATTTCAAAGCTTGCTATAATAAATAAATCAGTTGACTTAGAAGACTTCAAAATGTTACTGGAGCACCAAAAGTAGATACAGGAGCAACAGAACTAGACTCATGATTTGTCAGGGATGGATTCTATATGTAAACTTAAGAGTTTTGTAATGTTTTTTATGTGCAATATGCTCATTTTCTGGCTGAAATTACTCTTCTTGTCAAATTCAATACATTGGTGCAGCAACTGGGGAAAAAGGCCTGGCTGTTTTAGAGTTGGTGGACAAGCATTTTCAGTGGTGTATTTCTACTCTGAAATTTGCTTCTGCTGCTGTCTGGTAGACTCCAGGTTTATTCAAATTACTGTGTAATGCAAGATCATTTTTGCTAATCTTTTGAGTGGGATATGAGTGAAGATTTTGTTGTTTTATGACTAAATTGCAGTTGATTTCCTGAGTTAGTTTAGGGCTCCATTGATGCAGTTCAGTGGGAAATAAGTTCACAAAAGTGCTAGCGTGGAGTCAGGAAAGCATCTAGGGCAGTTAGCAGATAGGCAGTAAAAAAAAAATCTTTTCTGAAACTGTGAGTTCGTGCCAAATTTCTCTAGGGAATATTGCTTCTGCTCATGAGTCTTGAAGGGGAAAGGAGATAGCCAGAATTCAATTGAATATTGTATAGAGGAAGTTGATATTGAAGACGCATAAGCAGTAGGAAGCCAACCTTGGACTTGGTGTCATGTTTTGCAGCGTTAACAGCAAAGCCAACAAAATGAGTCCTCGTAGTTATCAAACAAAGAGCCAGCCAAGTGAGTGTGTGTGCCTGTTAACTCTGGCTGTGCTCGTGTTCCAATATTCTGTGTTTCCATGTCTAGCTTGATAAAATGTCTATGTTATAGGAATTTACTTTCAGTTAGTTTTTTTGAGATTACAGTCTGCTGTTTCTATAATGTCTCTGCTCGGCTTATCTCCGAGGCTATACTGTAGCTCTGTCCTCTCATTGGTATGGTTAAGGAAAATTCATGTGGTGTCATAAGTGTGGCAGTAAAAAAGTGTAACAGTAAAGAAGATGGTATCAGAAGTTGTGTGCGTATAGGGAAGGAAAATGCACACATTTTTACATATATGGAAAGACAATGTAATTTAACTCCTTACATAGCCCGTGGTGTGGTGTGTATAAATATCAAAATGAAAATCATTAAATTTTCTGAAGGACAGAAGATGGATTAAGATGATAGATTTTAAATACAAGATGTGGAACATGCATGTGTAGGTTTTAATATTAACAATTAAATGTAAAGCATGTGGATAGGCTACAGACCCACCTATACGGCAGACTGGCAAGATTTAAAACATTAATTTGGTTTCTCCAAATAATTTCTATTCTTTGAGGATGTCATTACTTTTGTCTCAGGGGTTCCCAGGGCGGTTGATTGTGTGTAACTAATGACTGTTGCAACTAGTATGTTCATTACGGAAAATGGGTGAGGAGCAGAGTTCATCAGTGTGTGCGGTACAGTGCAGTTGTGGTAATCCCAGTAAATCTAAAGGAAGAATTGCCCTCCAGTTATGACAGATACTTTAGAGCTGTTTTCTAATCTGCCTGTTAGACAATTACCACCTGAAGTCACTTTAAAATAAGCTATATTTGCAGAATTTTTTTTTCAGAGCTTACATTTAGAACACCTTAAAAAAAAGGGGTGGTTAGGAAGTGCAAAACCAAAGGGAGAGTTGAAAAACAAACTGCCCTTTACATGCCTGTCTTTTATCACTGCACACTACAGTGAGCGAAAATGGGCTTTTTTCCTTAGCCCAAATTGGAGAGGCTTTCAGTGTAACAGTCCCCAAGGCTTCCTCTGGGGCTTCATAAGATAGTAACATGTAGGGAGTGAGGAGGGTGAGAAATGAGGAAAAAGGAAATGGTATAAATCTGGAAAGGCTTTTCTTAACTGCTCAGATCAGCATTTCCGATGTAGGAGACAAAGTATGAAAGTAAGTCAGTAGAAAAAGAAACGCATTTATTTTTAATGGGTATTTCTGAAATTGAAGAAACATCTGTCTAAAGATATTTTAAGTTTCATCATATAAACACAGAAATCTCTTGCAGTGTGAGGTCTCTTCATTGCCCTTGCTCAACGCCTCCACACCATGTGTATTAATTTGTATACATTGAATTAAATTAATATAAAATCTGCTGTGTTTTCATGAGCCATTCTTTCCTTTCCTAATTTTGTTTCTATTAAAAATATTGGAGTGTTAATGAGCTTAAGATGCTGGTAGCAATCACCCATATTTATGCGCAGCTCTGTAGTATAGGAGAGCCTCTTTCAAGACATACAGATTGCATAGTTGTAGTAGATGTGTACATTCTTGGTTTTTAACAATCTTCCTCTTTGGTTTTTGGCTTTGTTGTACTGAGGTATGCAATCCATTTCAGAGCTGTGGCTGTGTTCAGTTCTGTAACCTTATCCAGTCTTTTCCATGGGTGTGGTTGATGGGAAGCTGGTTTCCACTGTTCCTGTTATATCTGGTGACTGCTCCATTCATGGATGCTTAACAGCTGCATATGCCAGGATTCAAAGGGATGTTTCTTATGTGACCTGCTCATAATTTGTACACTGGCATCTAGCAGTCAAAGCCAGATTAATGCCCAGGGAAAACTATTTTTCTCTCATTTTGGATACCTTCTTGGAAGCTTTATTTATGATTCCTTCTGGGTACTTCAATTACCCTAAAGTCATTTTTAATGGGTCTTTGGTAGTGTTTTCCAAAAGAGAATTAAGTAACAAACTTGCATAGGTTTGGAATTACAGTTTGTTAACTTCCTCTCTATTCATTTCTTGTATTCTCACTTTCCAGGTAATAATTACCAAACCTCTCTACTAGCCAGGGCCACAATCAGTATGCCAATGCTTGCTGTCATAAGACTTACTGGAAAGCTCTTGTGACTGCCTGCAATGCTGATTCCTCTTCATCAAATCAGCTGTACTTCCAGTGTGTGGTCCAGAGGTGGGGAAGAGAGGGACTTTGAGCTAAAGCAGTTGTTCCCTCTTCCCCCTCTAACTCTTGCTGTCCTTTCTTTACTCTCTGCTGCTGAATCTTGCCTCTGCCAATGTGGGAATACACATACCTTGTATGAGCCAACTGCAGAAAACTGTATTTTCATGGCTGTTGAATTTGTTGTGTGATTAGATGTGTAGCCAAATAGGCTTCTGGAGAGGGGAGAAAACTAGCTCAGGAAGTGGCACAAATATATCATGGGAAAGTATCGATGCGGAGATCTTGTAACAGGAAAGGACTCGCCCTTTTCAGCAGCAGTGTTGGTGCTCTGTTGGCCACTGCTTCTGGTTGTCAGATGGGTAAGCCAGCATTCACATCCGTTGTCCACAGGCATGTATTCCCAGCCCTGTGATTCCCACACTGATGTTTCAGCCTGTTTTACCAGGTGGTGAAGCACGCCACAAAACTCACTTGGCGTGAAGGGTCAAGGGTTTGTTTTCATCTTGATCAGCATCTTAATGAGTACAGACAGCCAGACCAACAAGAAGGGGCTCTGTGGGGACAGGAGTAAACATGTGAAGCAGTTGTTGCTTAAGCCAGCGTTACTGATTAAGAATTGCCAGCTGAGTAAGAGGCTGTTTTGGGATCATATCACATTATCCAGTGTGGGCCAAGCTTTGCTCTGTGCTTTCTAGCCCTGCTGAGTCTCAGTGAAAGACTGCTGTCAGCTCTCTCTGCTCTCACCTTTTATATATAGAGGAGCAGATATTCAGTTGGAGTATGAACTTTTTTTGCCAGCTCCAGCCCATGAGTCTCACTGGCAGCAGCTGAAAGACATGCTTATGGGCTAGGGTTTAGTGTAGGTAGTGACAGCATGTAAGTACAGTGCAGTTTTTCTCCCTTGTCAGCAGGTTCCAAATGATATGTACTAGCCATCTGCATCTTGCCCAGTGAGTGGAAATAGAAAGGGCTCAGAATGCATTATCCATAATAGACTCCTACTCTGTATGTTTTCTAGCATTTTTTGTAATACATAGAAATGCATATATCCGGTGTATAAGATGGTATACAGAGTGTCTGTTTCTGTCATGCATCTGGATGTTTAAAACTTCAGTTACTGGGATTTTGGAAAATTGGGAGGCTCTGTGAAGGAAAAGTTGCATGCAATTAATTTTGGTACATTAGGAACTGGGTCAGAACAATACCAAAACTTGAGATCCTGTGTACCTTTTCTATATGTGAACTTCTGGAATTGCCAGCTGGGCACATCCTGTGATCCTATGGCAGTGAGGGGTATACCCCTTAATGCTTCTAAAATTATTGCTAGTTTCCTATTGTGGGCAGAATAATGCTCTGCATCCTATAGGAAACAATTAAACATAGTATAGAACTGTTGGTCTCTGAATACAGAAGAGTCAGAATAAAAACTAAGTGGCCGGAATGGCTTAGTCTATGAGCAGTTTGTTTCATTGTTTGGTGCAGATATTTGCAATAAAAAAATTATCTATAACTGATGCAAGCAAAGAAAATTTAATTTTTTGTTATTTTTCTGTATAGAGTTGAGCATCTTCAAAGAGTTTTCCTTTCTTTAAACTGCCCTGTCATCTGGTTGTCCCCACTTCTGAGTCTGTATATTCTTCTGTATCAAAAGGACGTTGTGGCAAATTCCAGGTTTTAAACATGGATTTGTTCATGTGTGTAACCCTGCTAGCACCTTTAAAATCTTCAGGGTAAAATTTAGAGTTCTTTTGCACAGGAAAGAAGGAACAGGTTGGAAAAGACGCAAGTCTAAAGATACCAATCCAGCCTTATTTTGATTCTTAATTTTTTGTTCTCTGCAAAATGAGTAGCTAGAAGACACCGTGAGGGTTGGACCTACTTGAATATTTCTCTACTTCCTTCATTAGAAAAGCTAAGGTCAGGAGGTTCAAAGACAGAAGAACTTGTTTCTGGTTCCAGCTGAGTAAAGAAGTATTGATATGAAGTCTTCTGATTTCAAACATTTCCAGATTTGAATGTTCTGGTAATTATACAAAGATTCTTTACACACTCACTGCAGAAGATGTGTAGAGTTTTCCTTATTCAAAGAGAAATATGTACGGAATGTGCTTTGTCTGTCTTCCTGATGTGTGGATGCAAGATTTAAGAGGAGCATTTCTTTATAGTAACTTCCTAATTTTAATTTTGTTTTCAGAACCTTGTGTTCAGCAGCCACTGTAAAGCAGTTACTGGCTATTCAGACCATGTCATATATAGAAGGAGAACAGCTACCTCATGTGTACGATGCTGCCAGGTGACTGAGATGCCATCCTTCCTGTGCATGGCCAGTCCACGGGTAAGTCCAAGTCAAGCTGTAAATTATGTATTTTCTATTGTGTTTTAAATCTTGGTAGAATTGTATCTTAGGAACAGAATGATCTATTACTTTCTTTGGTTGGGTAAAACTGTTGTGAGGATATCCTTTTGCTACGGTATTCAATAGTGGGCTTTTTCGTAGGGGAAGTGACTGTAATATGAACTGAAGGGAAAAGGAAAGTTGTTAAATGCACCCAACAGGAGTTGTTCTGAGATTTCACTTTCTCTCCTAATGCCTACAGCAATTATAGAAGAGATTTTAAAGTCAATTATTCATTGGTAATACAAGGGGGAGATTTAGGTGTGATATGAACCAGAATGAGGTGATTGTTTGGTCAGCTCTGATGGCAAAAGGGGGCTGGGAAGCAATGCCTTCTCTCTTATGCTCTAAAAAGAAAACACCAAATTGCAGTATATAAGGATTACTGAGGTTGACATTTTCTAGGTCTTTTGAATGCTAAGTACTACTGCTCGGGGTTGTCCATCATCTATGAAAGGAATTTTGAAATTAATTTAGGTGAAGTTTCCTGGGCTGACACAAGAGAGCTTCATAGGTCTATGGCTATTGTATTCCATGTTGTTGGATCTTAACAAAGCTGGGCAAAATACAGTTTTGTTACCAGACCATCCAGATGTTATATTCTTTAGTCACTGTTGAAGTTATTGCTGTAGGCCTCATCAAATGATGTGCAATTATACTTTTGCGTCTGGAGAAGAGTGGATGGCAAGCAGGACCTTACAAATGCAAACTCATTACCTACCTGCAGCTGCTCAAGCTGAATTTATCTGTGTCAGCAGCTTTAGGGGCCAGGAATCCAGTTGAACTGCTTAAAGTCACATGTCACCTCCCAGTTACAATGTACTATCTGGTTCCAGAACAAGAGGTTATTCTGAGAGTTAATTGTTAAAACCGCTTTGCCTTCAGATTGCTTTGATTTGTCACTCTGTGTACCTAAATTTGCATCATGGGTGAAGAATATGCTGAATTGCTCCCCTACAGGAGAAAGGGTGGAGAGGGGCTTAGAAGGCTACATATGAACGGAGAGAAGAAATCGTATCTGACGTTTATTCTAGTGAATAAAAATTACTTTTTTTGGCTTGGCTGGTGTATAAAGATTATTAAGTGTAGACATGGCTTTTTGTTTCTAGGAGTACAAAGACTTAATGTTATGCTTGTCAGAAACTTTTGGCAGGAGTGTAGAAGACCTGAAAGAGCAGAAAGAGCACATGTGTTCCCAGAAACTATAGCTTTGTGTTGATGTTTGACCTGTGATGAATTTTGGGAAGTTAATGGAGCAAACGATAAAAACAGGGGAACGTGTGTTTATGTAGCAGCTGTAGGAGGGGGTCAGTCTTTTTATTCTATGCAGGCAGTTTTCCTGAGTACAGACAAGTCTCAATCGTAAAAAATGTAACTTGGAGGATGGGTCTCGCATTGTCATTAAGAAGCTAATTAATTAAATTTTGAATAATACTGTTTGGTTTAGTTTCAATAGATCCCTGACACACTCGAATATTGTGTGAAGTAATTTTGGTCATCTCACAATGTCTGAAAGGTTAACTTTGCTTAGAGATAATTGCAGGAAACATTTTACAATTGCCCTAGCTAAACTAGGTTGTTTGATTTAAGGTGGAAATGCATTCATACATCCGTATCACTGTATTTTTGATGTATTTCTGAACCATGACTCTTGAAATCAATCAGTTTGACAATAATGTGTTGATAGAGGAGGGTTTAGTACTAAGGAGTGCTCTAGCTTTTGTTCTGAGTAAAACCACAAAAACAAAGCTGTGGGGAAAAAATTGAAAAAATGCTTGTATTTTGAATAATTTGACAGCGGTTTTGCCCTTTCTCGCAAAGGTCGGACATGTGCTTGGACTGCAGGTGGCAGTACAGGATAGCAGCGACTCTAAAAATACCTTTTAAGTAGTGGAAATGTGTTCAAAGTCTTAGCACAGCCCCTTTCACCTTGCAGAATAGCTGTGTTTTGTGTAGCTGTGTCTAAGACCCACAGAAAGGTTTAAAAATAGCCCTGGCATCTTGAAAAACGATGGCTTTACCATTATGGGAAAGATTTTATATACTTTTTTGTTGTTTTTTCTTTTTGTTATATATTATAACTGTGCTCATTAATCTGTTTAAACAATTGTTTAACAGATTAGTAAACAGCCCTTGTAAAGAGAAGTCTCTATAAGAATAATTTATTCCTGTGAGAGGAATTTACGTAAAACAAGTCTGGACCACAGTTCCGGCTAGGAACTTTTGCTTAATACCTGTTACTTTGAGTTAGCTGACATATTCAGAGAGGTACAGCCAACATTTAAGATACCAGGCAGCCCTGCGGTTTGGATTGCTCTCTTTACCTTACAGTTCTATAGCGCAGTGTTTTAAATGGGTGATATTTAAACTATTTATTGCTTATTATTTAGTTAAACTGTTAAAATATTTTCATTTGCATGATACAAGGTTGTATATATTGTTCTCAATATGTAGCAGTTACATCACACCAGAGTAAGCTAGAACAAGCATTTAGACTCTCTTCAAACACAGAAGCTTTTTGTCTGTAATACAAAGATGGCTCTTTTATTGTGTTTAATGTTTCAGATGTCCCATTATTACACTAATTCCCATCCCTGCTCAATTCTGCAGGAAGTCCACTGCTTACTGTTCACCATGAAAACCTATAGACTCTTGTACTGTTTCTTTCTGTGCAGCCCCACTGCCTTTTTTAAATGTGAATACTTTCACAAGCTTGATTTACTCTGTTGCTCATTTTCATTTGTTACATTGCTTTTCATAGTCCTTTAGGAATGTCATTTTGCACACTGTTAGGATTCATGACAGTGTTTTTAACTTATATGGCATTACATGGAGGATTTCTTTTCATTGTACTTCTGAAATAAAAGCAACAATTAATTCTAAAGTAGTGATATGTTTGCTTCTTAGACCGGTGAAGAAATTGTCACAGCATTTCACATTTCTCTGTTACTAGCCTATGGTGTAGGGTTAATTGTCTTAATACTGAAATTAATTTCCATTTCTCTGTGAGTTTATAACACGTTATTAAGTCTTTAGATACTATGTAAAAGCTTCTACTAGCTTTCTTTTGTAAAATTGGTTACAGATGGTTTTGTAAACACCCTAGAATATTTTCCCGAAACAGACCTATATTCAAAAAAGATAGAAAGAAGTTGGTAATCCGCTTTTTTTTCTTAATTCTTGTTCTAGACAGTGAATTGTTCTGCATTTATATTTGTTAAAGTGTTGTAATTGTGTTTACTTTGAATCATACGATTTAACTCCTGGTGTTTCTGAAGTTAAATCCAGCAGAGCAGTCTGTCCTGCTGTGCACCATGGCTCAGTTTCACTTTTGGTTGTTGTCCTTTACCATGGTAAAGGAGACATAAGGGAAAGCTGCAGATTGTACAAACGACAGCCTTGTCTGCTGGAACAGAGTTTGCTCGAGCACCTTACAGCCATTGGCATTCAGCTGTTTGGCTCATGTGCACCTTCCACTCTGTACAGATTTGGGTGGATGGGGCAGAACAGAGGGAGTTAAACTGGTGGAGCCATTCCAGAATAGCTCACATGGCATGAAATCACACTTCCTGTGTTTGCAACACTGGTCTGTCCAGCTGCGTTGTATATACTGAAATAGGTAATAGGGCATAGGATTCATAGAATGCCACAAGAAAAAGAGCATTATTTCTGTCGCCCACTTCCACTCAAAGCAGCTGTAAAGCCCAAGAAATATGCTGTTCCAATACAGGGCTGTTTTTCTGTTCCTTTTTTTTCTCTTTCTAATTTATAAATCTCCCTAATATTGAATTATCACTTGAATTTCTGTTAAGAACAGTATGTAAGTATCATTTCTGCTAATGAGAGAAATACTGGATTTTGAAGGGCAGAACTAAAAGTAAACAAATAAATAAAAGAAATCTTGGCAAAAGGAGAGGTACAGCAAGGATATTACTTTTCTAGCTTTGCTATCAGTTGTGTAGCAGTGGCACAAGGCATAGTTTATCAAAAGGCAGGTTTTCTGTGCCTGGTTGTTCATATGGTATTTTTTGTGCTGTGGAGAGATGTTACATCTCTGCTTGGTTTAAACTGAACCAAAGATTGTTTTCTGTTTCTACATTTCATAATAATTTGACTTTTAAAATTTGATGGTGTGGTAAGGCACCTGAACTGGAGATTTGGGGACAAGGAGAAATCTGAGTAAGAATATTGATTATTATTATTTTATTTGTAGGTAACAGCTGTGCCACTGGAGTTCTACTGCAATGACCGAAGTGCAGAATATGAGCGGAGGGCACTAAGGGAAGGAGGAAGTCTTGAAGCAAAGCAGTGTGTACTCCATGGATCCCCTGAGCTAGCTGCTGACTGGCTGAAGCAGTGCTCCCAGTTCTTCCCAGAGCATCCAGGAGGGCTGTTAGGGATCAGGCCTCAGAATGGTTGGTCTTACATCAGGATACCAGGTAAGTTTGGAAGTTGTAGTGGAGCAGAGATGAGATAAATAAAGATGTCTGTTATTTGGTGGTAATTTATACTTACTTAGGAGCTTTTTGAGGGGTTGGGGATGGTTGTCTGTTTGTTTTTCCTTCTGAGTGAAAGTGAACCCTGGTATCTTAAAATGCACCATGATTTTGCATCCCCTGTCTGGGGTGAATCTTTAATGGATACTGGAAAAATCTAATACAGGTTTTTCTAATGCTTACAAACGTCTCTCTGCATGTTAGTCCTCCAAACAACTGTAAACAGATAGGCTTGCTTACTAGAGCACAGTCTGCTCTCACAACCAAGTATTATTTTGCGGTTGGAGATAGGAAGAGTGCATGAAAAGTCAGAGTCATACTTGCCTCCTAGTGCATAGGAAGAGCTTCATATTGTCCTAAAAGATCTTTTATTGGTCTGCCTAGTGAAAAGATTAAAATTACTTGTAGCAATCTACCATGAGAAGTACGGGTTTGAGGACCAAGTTCAAAGGAAATTAGCCTGGAAAATAAGGCCTGAGTGATTTACTGAATTTCAGTTGAAATAAAGAAGACTTACTCGTATTTCGTTGTAAAATGGGAAAAATGTACCAGTGTACCAGTAAAGTAAATGTATTTCATTTTTTCTTAGAATTAGACTAAAGCAATCCAAGATCTCACAGGGTTTGATTGCCAGTACTGCAGTGACTTTAGACTGGACACGTTCTAGCTGTCGGAAGATGGTCCTGTGCAGCAAACAGATTCTGCAGAAAGTACTAGAGATCTGATAGATAGCCAAGAGGAAAAACAGCTTACACTGCCAGATGCAAAGTTATTCCCAGACCCTTTTGGGTCAAGGATGTTTGGCAGGGGAAGTTAGTACAGTGAAAGAAAAATGTCCTTTTGCTTGCTACAGTCCAGTTTAAGAAGGTACCTCATAAGTGTTTGGAGTCATCTGAAGCACATGCATGTTTGTACCTATGTAATGGAGAAACCATTTTTCATGAGCTTGCACTGGATTAATACTCAGTGATAGTTGATTTTATAGTTTCTTCAGGAATTCTTTTAATTGTTTGCCAGTTATTTGGAAAAAGGAAATGAATCTCTAGCAGAAAAGTGGGAAGTATTGAAGGGATAAGTTAAGGTAGAAGGCATGGATAGAGAAATGCAGAAAAGTAGCTGATGCAGAAAGAGACAGGGCTGCATTCTCTTGAGAAGACTTCCATTTTAAACTGGTTATCAGCAAAAACTTTTAGAGGAATAAAGATGGGGTACAAGAAGCTTTCAGGAGTGAGAGAATAGGTGCAAGGTTAGGCAAATTGTTGTCAAAGCACAACAGAATTTGGCTGAGAAGGAGGTTGGTATGCATGTGTTATGTAAAGCTGGCTTAATTTAAGAAGCATTGGAGCTAGAAGTGGGTTAAAAAAGTAATTTTGTACAGCTGTGTTTTAATTAAGTGGAGACTGGCATTCAAACCTAAATTTATGGTAAGAGCAGAGGGCTTACACCACAACAGGACAGCTTTGGTCATAGGTGCAGAAGCATGCACGGTGCCTTAGAGAAAGTGAGTGATGTGTTGAAGGAGCCTCTTGCAAGGCTAAAGTCTAGCAAGTGTCAAATGGAATGTTTGCTGTGAAGGTCTGTGGCAAATAGGTGATAAGAAGAAAAGGGGGACACCTCTCTCTCCTGATCTATCCTCTCCCAGACTCAGCGTTCCCAGTACCCTGGCAGCAGGCTCAGCTGTGATCACTGTGGGAATCTCTTGAGGCTTTTCCTGTTCTTTGAAAGAAAAATGGTCCTGGATTAAATGGCAGGAAGTGTCTGAGTCCTTTTAGTATCGATAAAAAGCACCGGCCTCACTGGCTGTTTACTGTGAGAGCCAGCTAGCTCCTCGCTGACCCCATTGTGCTGTCAGGAGGGGAACCAGGGGTGTCAACTGGAACCCAGGCTTTATCTCTCTTTCCACTGCTTTTTGCATGTCCAGAGGCACTTTTTCTCATTCTGCAGAGAGTGCTGAGCCCGGTTACAGTCATCAGCAAGAGCTCCTGACGAGGGTTATTCTGAGTCATAATCATTTGTGGCTATTCTTCTCAGGCCTGCTGTATCCCCTTGTAGATAATTTATGTCCATATCCTTGCATGGCTGGTGGCAGTTGGGTTTGGGTTTTTTCAGACTGAAAACCATTTGCTCTGGTTCCTTTTTCTTCTTTATTTCATACAGTAATGCAGAATCCAAAAATTGTTTTCTAGGGAAAGCTCTTTGACAGTGCAGTAGAGGACCTCTATCTCTTGACGGACTTAAAGTTTTAAAAGTTCCTTTTAAACAAAAAAAGAATAATCCAAGGAATTTGTCATTGGAAGTTGTTGGTGAACATTAAAAGTAAAAAAAATATAGAATTGCAAATTTTGGAAGTCCCACTTAATAAAGTAGCAGATTATCTTTTTGTTGCCCTAGGTAAAAGACAATTAGAAATTGAAGTGAGAGAAACTAGAGGTGAAGACCCTTATTTTTCTCTCTTTTGAATCATTGTGGTGTTTTCTGTAGATGGCATGGATAGCATACATTTTCTGTTACCACTTTAAAAATTTGTCCTTGGAAGCACTAGGTGGCAGGCTTTCAGCATGGAAAAATACTTGATCTTGGAAAACACAATGGCATCAGGATAGCATGCTTAAAGGTGCCAGGTTAAGGACAAATGGTTTTGTCTTCCAGAGATGATAAATCTCCTTGTTGGTAGTACTGTTTTCCTCTCCTAAAAAAACCCACAAAAACTTTCTCACCAGTGCAGTCTGCTCTGCTGCTGAGATATTGGATGACTTATGAACTGTTAACAAGTTGCTAACTTTTCAGACCATCTGCAAATAAATGTTTTACTTCTAATTTGCACTTCATTGCTATTTAAAAATAGTAACTTACACACAATGGAGACCTCAGGAGCCAGCAGCAAAGGACACGCATCATTTCCAGTTAGCAAAGCTTAATTCTACCTATTCATGCCTTTGTGAGAAAAACAGTAGCATTTTGCTTTTGTAAACTTGCTAATATGTTAATCTGATCCTGTCAAGACTGACTTTTGAACAGACTCTGTTGGTTCTTTGAATTTTCTTCTAGTCAGCTGGCTTTTGGTTAATAATCAAATTAGTTTGTCACATATATCTAGACTCTTCATGTAGCTTGATTCAATTTAATTCATTCTGAAACAGCAAGCTGACCAGTTAGAATATAAGCAGAATGTCATGGCTGTATGGATAATTAAAGGAAATAATAACATTTTGTATAAGGAGTAAACACTGCTATTGTGCAGAGGTTTTGGCTTCCATAAATGAATTTTAAAACCAAACAGCCATTTAAAACCAAAAAGTCATTTCTATTTTGCTTCATTGCCTAAGTTCAAAATTTGATTTTCCTTAGAACACATTAAACTATTAATTATTTATATGTGATTGAGACTGAATTCGGTTCTAGAGATGAGGGTGTAATTATACATTATGTTGCACTTAGAACAAATGCCAGCCTGATGTGTGGGCTTGAGTTTTCCTCACAGTGTTTCCTTGGCTTGGCTCTCCACTTAATGGATTCCCTAAGGTAGTTGCTAAAAGTTCAAGCAGTAGTGTGGTACTTGCTCCTGGCAGGGCAAGATCATCACTGCCAAAAGGAAGAGCAAAAGGGAGAGAAACAGTGTTTATCTAGATAGGCAGACAAGCAAGAAAAAACAGACTTGTCTTGTCTTGGGTTTTTAACTAGTGAGTTGCAGATGCATGGCTCTAAAATACCAAAGGAGAGAGCATTCACAGCATTGATTTATAAAGCAAGTGGAAGAGCTAATAATTTTAAACAATATGGAAACTTGAAGAATTTTTTGAATTTCAGAAAGGAGACTGTTAGTTGCATCTTCTGATGTTCTAACGTAGATCCCTCTAATTAAAGCATCAACTCCATTATTTATAATTAAGCTAAAGAATATTTTTAAAGAGAGCAACTACATTCCTGCTTTTCTCAGCAAGCCTGTAGTTGTACTTGCAGGAATCACATACTACTCTGTGCCACATCACTGCACACCTACCCCATCACTTGGATATTCATGGACTGTGCTGCCTATTGTGCTGGTAAGATGTTTTTAGGAGTGCTGTTGTGTGATCTGTGCTCCTCTCTTCCACTAGTATGAACCTGGTTTTGGCTATATTAGAATGCATGGTGGTGAGGTGAAAGAATTAATTTTTGAGTATAACTTTTTTTTTTTTTAATTGGGATATTGGGCAAGGCAGTTAACTGCCTTACAGAAAGCTGGATTTTCTTCAGCCCATGAGTTAATTCATTCTGTGAAGCAGGAAGTGTGCAAAAGTGTTACCTGCTACACATTAGAGAACATTACCTGCTAGACATGATGAAAATACTTGAGTTCTCTACTAGCTTGCACCATCTGCAGTTGTCAGCTTTCCGTTTTGGCTGTAAACCTAAGTTCAGACATCCAAAAGAATAGCGAATCATCAATGGCCTTTCCAACAGATAATTTTTTGGAAGAAAATTTCTCTTCATCCTCTTTCAACAGTAATGTATTGTTTACTGAAGTTTATGTACAGAATGTACAAACAGGAAGATCTCCTTCCTGAAAAATACTTCATGAGCAGTGCTGAAATAGAGAGGACATGAAGTATAAAATCTGAAGTGACTGAAAAGATTGCCATCTGGAAACATTTCTTAAACAAAACAAAAGGAAAAACAAAAGGAGAGGGCAGGGTAAAACAAGGCAGTGGTGTGAAGGGATTTTTGTTTTAAAGTGGCCTAGAGAACGGTTCTTCACTTTCTGTGTTGGTGAGGGGCTTGATCTGTAGAGGATAAGTCAAGGCTTAGCAGCAGGTAGCAGCAAATGTGCAAAGGACAGCATTTTCATGTGTGAAGCGGAAATTATTTCTTCAAGTGTCAAGGTATATAGTGCTGTTGATCTGATCAGAATAAAACCTTAGATGAGGGATATGGCTGACCAAAAAAATTATTGAGTCAATGCTTGAGAGTTCAATCTGTGACGAGATTTTGCCAGGTAGGTATATATTCATATGCTCCCATCTCAGCAAACGAAAGTTATTGTTAGCATTGTGATTATAAGTATCAGCCAGAAGGGATGTCGCAGTTTTTTCCATCGCACCTCATTAGTTCAGGGATTATAATGCAGTGAAGTGCTAGGAAAGCTTGTAAGTTAACTTGTTGAGTGTATCTGGGCTTGCTTTATTAATTTCCTGCTTTTCTTCTATTTCTTTTTAGACAAAGAGAGTCTGATCACTGACAGTGGGAAACTTCATGCTCTTGATCTTCTGTTGACACGGCTGAAATCTCAAGGACACAGAGTTCTCATTTACTCCCAGATGACGCGGATGATTGACTTACTGGAGGTAGGAGAGCTATAGCTGAGGAAGGCAAATTATGAAGATGGAGATTTAGCAACACTGTTTGGGAGAAAGTACTGTAATTTGGATGCAGCAAACCTAATATGAAATTACTATACTGGAGGATACCCAGTAAATGCATTAATATGAAAGTGTAAGAACTGCCGTACAAAGTTATACCTAAGGTCTGACCTGGTGTTCAAGTGATACCAGCGTATAACAGCAGATGATATGGGTAAAATGTGCAAGAGCAGTGATACTTCACAATTAGTCACTCAGTTTCCAGCAGTTTCCAGTTCAAGGGCTTTCCTGAGTCAAATGTGCCTCCTGTATACTCTGTAGTCTGACATGGATTCTTCTTCCATTAAATTGTTCATCTGTGTCTGGACACCTTGTTAGGTGTTCTCATTTGCACTGCCCTGTGGCAAGGGGTTGCATGACCTAATTATCCTCTTTTGCTGGTTTTGAACTGCTTCCTTCTATTTTCATTTGGTGCCTACATGCCGTTTTGTTGGAAGGAAGAGGGAGAACAGTGGTAAATTTTAGTGTTTATGTTGCTTGTAATTTCTCAGATTTTTACTGTTTCCCTCTAACATCTTATTCCTCTGCAGAAGACTGGTAAACATTAAGATATTCTGTAGCATATGGGATAGGAAAGAAATTAGGAATCAAGTCATTACTCATAATTTAAATACAGGCATTCTGCCTCTGAAGAAAAAAAAAAATCATTATTTGATGAGCAGCCATGCCATCAAAAAGCTAGGATACTGTCTTCTCCACAATAAACTGAAGAGAAAAAGTGAGAAGCCTGAATCAATAGCTGCCTAAGTCATGAGTTCTGTATGAACAGGAGTGTATTTTAAGGTCAGCAGTTAATAGTTCAATAACAAATCACAAGCTGAATTTTGTTTTTGCTGCTGTGAGGAAAAACAGAACTTGCATGGTTGCAATTCTGTATTTTGGCACTTTGCCCAGCATTGCTTTGTATACCTCTTTTTTTGGCAAATATTGGACATGGTGTAGGTTTGTTGATACCCTGCATTACACCGTGAAGCTCGTAAAGCTGAGTGTTTAGTGCTTCTGTCTTTTCTCTTAGCATTCCATTTTAAAGGTTTGTGAGCACACCATTTTGCTATTCCACCTCTTGAATGTTCAACTTCTCTTGTGTTTTATTATCCAAATAAGCCACCTACTAAGTCATCTGTTATTCTTTCTCCCCACCCAAGTAACAGAAGCTAAGCAAGCTAAAAACCAAGTAAAGACTCAATTAATAAGAAAATCCTTGCAGAAGTTGTCTGTTGGTAGATATTTATTTTTCTTCCTGATCTCTCAAAATATATAGCATCTGCCTACTTGAATATGAAAAAACATAGGATGTCTTTTTTAACAGTATTTGGACTGTATTACACTAAGGTAATCTATGCAGGACAGAGAGCACAAAGCACATTGTTTACAAAGTTACAAAACCATGTTTGTTTGATGTAGCTTCAGCTGAAGAACTGCTGTGTAGTTCAGCCATTATAAAATGGCAGATATTAATACAAAGAGGAAAAATATTTTCTTTCAACAGAAGAGAATGAATTATAATTTCAGTATTGTTATTTCCTGTAGATGTGTAATTCATACTTTTTAAGATTTTGTTTGTTTTTCTCCATGTGATTGCTTTCTTCTGTAAGACTAATTGTCCATGGTTTCAGTGGGAATCAGATTTCGTTCATGAGATGAGGGGTCGAATTATGTTCTGTGTGAAGTAAAATGTCTTGGTTATACTCTACCAAAAGTTAATGAGTTGTGTTAAAACATAAGAGTACTCAATTTAGTCTGTGAAATAATACAAAGAGAAAACATTGTACTGAGAAGGTATCAGTGTGGAAACCCAGAAGAGCACTGGCTTTAGCAGCACTTCATTCTTACCATACTCAGGTCATCATGTGTTGTTTGTTTCTTGTGTAGGTGCTCTGTTGCAAGGGTTTCATTATTTTTCCTAGACTGACCAGCAGGTAGATTTTTCAAGCAGGTCTAATATAAGGTTCTCTCTATATGAGACTGAAGCCTTCCTGTGAGGCTTCCCTCACCCCACTCCATCACTCCCTGTGGGGAACTAGAAAAATGAGCAGTCATCAAGTACCTTTCATAATTACAGTAGAGATCAGGTATATTTACTCCTTAAATATCCTCTTTGCCATCAGACTTCTCTCTTTAGCTAAAAGCATGCCATTTCTGAGTGATCAGAGCAATGAGCTGCTGAGGAAGTGTAGCATGAATTGCAATGTAGATTTTCTTTTCTTTTTTTCTGAATTGAAAGAGTATACTGTTAATATTTGGGAAAGTACTGTGCAAAACCAGTTTACAGCTACAGAATGTTTCGTATGAGCACTGTTAACCTACTGTGAAATACCCATCTTAATCAGAGGAAGGTGGATGAAGGCAGACCAGAACCTGTTAGATGATCAACTAAGGGCTAATGTACAAAGCTAGTTCGCAGACCTGGGGGAACAGCTCATAAATACCAGTAATTGCAGGTGTAGAATAACTTAGTATTTTGCACTTTGTGCTTTTGTGAAACTGTCTGAAGTCTGGAGCAAGGATCAATGCACCTGATGGAACGAAAGAAGTTGTTTTCTATTTGTACCGAAGTTTGTTTTGAAGACAGATAATGAAGAGATGGTTAATAGATGAGGGAAGACTAAATCAAGATCAAAAGGTTGAATCATCATACAGGCAGTAAAGACAGTAACAAAGAAATTAAAGGAAAAGGTTCTTGTGATAACAGTAAAAGGATTAATCAAATCTGGAGAAAAGGTGACATAGTGCCTGATAACTATCTCTCTGGTTTTAGTTGGTGATAGAAACCTGTTGTAGAAATTAAATAAATCAATAGTAAATTAGGACTTGTTTGTCTGTGTGGTGAAGTAGCTGTTCTCTGCTTCAAACTTCTGTTGTTGTACTCCAGAAATCCTACTAGCCATGAGCTCTGTTTCATAGAGTTAGTCCAAGTGTGGATTTGGCCATTTCCACACTGTTTTATTTACCTAATTTTCTCTTTCTTCTGCCTTACATTGAAGCTTTCTTCCTCTGCATCAGTCTTTTTCTCAGGTTCCTTATGATATGGCACCATTTCTTTCACCATTTCTGCAGTAGTGAAGCAGAACAAAAAGGGATCAGGAGCCCTGAAGGATAGGTGAA
This sequence comes from Origma solitaria, assembly GCA_013397895.1. Lineage (NCBI taxonomy): Eukaryota > Metazoa > Chordata > Aves > Passeriformes > Acanthizidae > Origma > Origma solitaria. The sequence goes on from VZRL01001129.1 coordinate 464,999, forward strand.
AAGGAGAACTGGGTATGGTGCTGAACAGAAGGTTCATTAGAGTGGAAGCACTGCCATGTCTTCTCACAGCACATCAGTTCTGTGTCTGCTGAGCACTGTGGCTTAGAGCAAGATGAATCCAATATAGTTCTTGCTGGTAAAGCACTATCTGTTCCTTTCTGTCTTCATTTGCACTCATAGCATCTCAAAAAGACTCATACACCAGTAGGGTTAAACCTAGCTCATGTAACCAGTACGTGTTGCATCTTGTCAGCCAAGCAAGGATCCCATTGTTCAAGCACTCCAGAGGGTATCTTTCCAGAGAAACTGTGGATATTTGAGCTTTGTATGTAATTCAGATTATACTGATAGTTGCACAGGTATCAAAAAATTCTGAGATCCTTAGAGCGTGAAAAATGTGTCTTACTGGAAAAAGCCTTTACTTACAGCATTCCTAGTTGATGCCATTTGATTTGTGTCTCAGGCAATGATTTCAGTTCTGCTGCTTGGCAGGAGCTGTGGGCTGACACACCAATGTAATGTTCAAAGTGTTCTTGTGTGCAAGAGATTCACGGGCTCTTCACTAGTGAGTTAAAGCCTGGACAGACATTACACAGCACCAGGTTTTTAAAACCACCAGTCAAATGGTATGAAATTGAGAGGGAGCAGGTGCAGTTGGTTTGTTTGGAAAAGTTTGCTTGCACAGTAGAAGTTTGAGATTTAGTGAAAATTTAGCTCTGTGAAAACAAACTTCCCTTGTTAGTGATTTTTGTTTACTTATTTATTTATAGGTAAAAGCTTGTATCAGGTCTGCAGTGCAATAAATATATTCCCAACTCTGAACTGACATTGTCATTTTTCTCTTACGTGAAAGGCAAAGCTGATATGTGATTGAGTAGCTTTAATTTCTGATTATTATTATTGTCAAGTATTGTTTACAGAACATTTGTTGATGACATTTATGGAACCTTGTTGTAATTAGCAATCCTGGTTTTATTGTGGATTTTTGCTTTTTTTCTTGAGAGAATCAAGATTGAACAGTTTCAAGAACAACTATATTTTTTGGTGTATGTTCTTTGCAGGAATACATGGTTTATAGGAAACATACCTACATGAGATTGGATGGCTCTTCAAAGATTTCTGAACGAAGGGACATGGTAGCAGATTTTCAGAACAGGTAATGTATTTTGCAAGGTGTGTTAGTGCTAAAATATGTGTACCTAGAAGGTTGGTGTAAGATGTAATGGAAATAAATGAAATCTGCACTTATCATTCCTTATATCAAATTGACCTAATTTATCAGAAATGCTTTCTCGGTAGTTTGGTGACCAGTAGCACTGGTGTTGATATGCATCTGTGAAAGTATTGGAAGCAATTCTGGTGTGGCCACCTATTGTACTTCTTGCCAATCCAAAGAGGCTGTTGCTTAGAAAGAAGCTCAATAGAAAGGCAGCAAATGTTCATTGGTCATTAAATGCTCTGACAATTGACACTGTAAAGATGAGATTGAAAATCTTGCATATGTTAGAGTATTCAAAGTGACCTAGTTTTCTGCAAAACAAACCATTTAACCATATTTTACTAAGAAACCTTAAGCTAATGTACAAAAGATAAAATGGGGATTTTATTAGCTAGAAAGGTAGGGTAACTCTTTTCATTTAGTAAACCAAAATGGATCCTGGCAATTTTTATAAGCACATCAGGGCACATTACTTATCATGATTGAGTTTATGGTTATTAAGTTTCCTTTTAATCATGAGATAAAATCCCGACTTGGGACGGTAGTTCACAGTAAGGTTATCCTTCCTGTATGTTGATGTGAGCTTGTACGAAGGTCACTTTCCTATTTCAGTGGAGTTAGGTTCATAGATAGTTGTTTATTGCAGGGTGAAAACAACATTCTAGTCTAGAGAAAAGTCCTTGTGTTAGTGGTCCCAAAGTCTCATAGCTGAAGATAGGAGTCAAGGCCTTTCAGGTCACTGGTTCATGAGGCTGACAGACCTGAAGGACTGTGTTGCAATGATGAGTCTTCTAGTGAACTTGAACATGTGGAGAAGTAAGTGAGAGGACCATGTAGTTTCTTGTTTCCAGGTGTCAGAAACAAGTTCCTTGCAGGTTATGATGTCCTCCTGGAATCTTGACACTTTCTCCTGTAAGGTCCTTTAATCAAATGAAGTGAAAAACAAAAGGTTGTATTAATGATCAGAATCTGTTTTTATTAACGAATAAAACAATTTAAGAAAAATAATTTCAGCAGGAAATCCCTTTGAAATAGAGGTCAGCCAATCTAAACAAGAATTCCTATTAAAGCATTAGTTGAGTTCCTCTTATACAGAATTTACTTATGACAAATATTTCCAGGAAAAAAAGAATGACTGAGGCTTAACTATTCTGCAGGATAACCTTGCAAGGTGCTGAAAGTATATAACTATGAGATGATAATTTGTTCACGTAGTCTGTGGCTCTGTCCACTTTACTTCCCATATGGCATATCCAGAAGCATTTCACGGCTGGATGTTTAGGTGACTGTCTATATGCACGTCCCACTATTGTTACAAGAGCAAAGATTACCTGGTCAACAATTACCTTCAGTGCAAACAGGCACCTGTTGACTCCTTTGGCTTTGAACCTGAAATGTTACATCTGAGGATTGACAGCTTGGCTTTAGTTCCTCACAGCTGTCCATAGCTCAGGGTAAATTTTTGTACTCTTAGATTTTGGTCTGTCAGAAACCTTGTATTTCTAATTCTAGAGTTTCCAGTGCTTTTTGTGTGTGTACTGATTCACAGTTTTCATAGTTATTTTTGTTGTCTTTTGGGAGTTCTTTGGGGATGGAGAAAAATCTTACCTTGGACCAGAATGGGTTCTTTAGAAGTCTGGTTTTTATTATACAGTCCTGCCCGCTACTTGTGAATGTCTTGAGGTTTGAGTCCTGAGAATATAGTTAATTCTACTTGACCTTCAAGGTTATGGATTCCAAACCCCTTAGTTTGTTTACATTTGTTGAGTTGTATTAAGATACATGTAGCAGCCTGTGATCTACCCATGGTTCCTCTAGTATGGGCAAGAAGATTTGACCAGTAGACTTTCAAGGACGCCACCTACAAGTACTTAGTCAGGAAGGAAATGTCCCACACTGCTCATTCAGCAAGAGTCTCTGGAACTTTACTGATTTTACATTTGCCAGGTTGTGGTACAGTCACATCCACAAAAGCATTCCAGACTGTCTTCGCTTAATCGGAGAAGGGCAATGTGTCAATGTCTTTGGAGTCCTTATGAGTGTACTCTCTGTTTTGTTTGTGTCAGCCTGTTCACAGATCCATAAGGTGTTGAACATTTCTAAATACTGCTGACAGTCCAGAGACACTAGTGGAGTTCACAGCCTTAGCAGAAACTTGGATTTCGCTGTTATCACTTGAGTTTTCATCAGTACTTAGTCATGCTGGATCTAGGCTTGTCTTCTTGTTTGCTCTGTTCAAAGCACCAATTTTAGACCAAAACTTGCATCTATACAGTTTTGATATTTATTTTTCTTTTTTTATCAGTTGAGCATCATTAAGGCAAGATTTTTTTAACATTGGGTCAGTTCTGTGAAACAATAAATTGTTCTTTGTCCATATGAAATCTTACTTTACAGTGCAGGCAAGGTAAGCAAGCCCTGGTTTGTTTTGATACAGATTAATAAACTGCTATTGCAAATTGAATGTTTACATGTTCAGACAGTCCTCATTTGTAGATTAATTTCTTTCACTTTTTTGTATGGTTTTTTTTTGACCATGAATGAACAGCACAAAACATTCTGATGTGTTCAAGTAATAGAAATAGCCCTGGTCACTTCATATGGGTCAAAAAATTGCTTCTGTGATTATTCATTGTTCATGCACAAAATAAGGAGGCTTAACCTCTTTCTTCTACAGGAATGATATTTTCGTGTTCCTGTTAAGTACAAGAGCGGGAGGCTTGGGCATTAACCTTACAGCTGCAGATACGGTAGGTGAAATTTGGTAACAATTTATGTGGGAAGATTGGTCTTTCTTTGTGAAGGTTGGCCACCTCTTGCCCATACTGATCAATATTTTTAGTACTGCCATTCACATTGTGAAATTGCGTAGCCTTGTTTACTTTATTATTCACAATATAGTATTATCTTGAGGATAAAGTTGTAGAATACTGGACATTTTGGTACACAGTTTTTGGTTACCATTGAAAATTTCTTCCTTCTCCCCACATACTTCAGTACCAGAGTCCAGAGAAAGGAGTTGGATTACTAAAGGGGTCTACAGGTGCAAATAACACCTACGTGAAACAGCATTCACTGTATGAATGACCCTCTGCTCCTGAGGTTCAGCTGCAAAGGAACCAATGGAATAGTTCTCAGTTACCCTTTTTTCTGTGCCCAGAAGAAAAAAACAACGCCTATAAAAGTAGGAAGGCATTTGTATTAGAGTATCAGCTACTCAGGAAGGATAAATTTCTTCCCCTGAGGTGTAAAGGCAGACAGAATTAGGTGAATTGCTAGGATTTGCACTCTGGAGCAGCTGCCACTAATCACTAGGGAAGGAATACTGATGAAAAGAATTCATCTTTTCATTAACAGCTATTCTTGTGCTTCTAACCCACACCTGGTGTGCATGCAGATTTGACCTCAAGTCCATAACCACACAAACCCAAAGATCCCTGAATCAAAAAAATATTACATATTAAAAAAAATCCCATCATATCTTGCTATCAGTCACAAGAAATCAGTAGAAAACAAGTATCTGTAGGATTTTCAGGGTTGAAAAGAAGAAATAAACAGATAGAAACTTCAGCAGGCTCCTTGCATGAGCATTTTTAGGTCTGCGTTTTTCTGTGTAACTTTCTTCATACTTTACTTGGCTGTCTAAATTTTTTTAACTACTTGTGGGTTTTATGCTTATTGTACATAAAGTACTATTAGAGTGATAGTGTAATATGAATTTATTGTGACATTTCAGTTTTTTATAGTCAAAGTACTAGAAATGTCAGACTTTAGGTTTTGAATAAAAATTGGAGTATTACTTTTTGCATGAAATTCTAATGTAATGGTAAGTGACACTAAAATGCATCCATGATGTGGTTAGTCTATAATTAATTGCATGACAGTGATTTAATGGGATGACAAACTTAAGAATTTTGTGCCTCCAAAGCGGGTTTGTTTAAGAAAATATTAAAGATGTTCTGTGGAAGTTGAAGCATTCATAGTGTCAGTTAGTTTGAATTCACCTGAAATGCAATGGAAGAGACTTCACAGGACTGGGCAAGGCTAGCTTAACACAGCCTACAGTGGGGTTGTAATTCTGTGAAATATGATTGAACTTTTATTGTTCTCAGTGTATTGGATTTTTGTTTGTTTAATCACCAGGTGCTCTAAAAACATGTTTTTATTTAATCCTTCCTGGTGTCCCCTTGCAGGTAATTTTCTATGACAGTGATTGGAACCCAACAGTAGACCAGCAAGCCATGGACCGGGCCCACAGGCTGGGTCAGACCAAACAAGTCACCGTGTACCGCTTGATATGTAAAGGCACCATTGAGGAGCGCATCCTACAGAGGGCAAAGGAAAAGAGTGAGGTAGGAATAAGGAACTCATGCGGAATGAGAAGTTACAGAAATGGTATCATAAAGCACGTATTAACATGAGTAAAGAAACGGAAAAAGTATCTGCAGGGAGACAGAAGAGAAGGCAAAAGGACGTGTCTTTGTTCAAATAAACAAATCTGTGTCCCTAACACAGCAGCAGTCCAGTTACATTATATGAACTGGAAAGAAGCTATTTACAGACTTCATGAGAACTGTTTCTTATGTTGCAGTGAAACTACTCAGGCTTCTTTAAGACTAGGGCTTTTGTCTTTGCTGTGTCAGAGTTACTGATTCCTCTCATGTTACCCAACAGCTGATTTTTTTAAAAGACATTTGGAAGGTAATCAAGTGGAAATTATTTGAGGTGTGAGGGTTGCCAGAAAAGCTCAGTGTCCTGCAGAATCAAGCAGTAAGTGTACTAGGAACTTTAAACCTCATGACACTTTATTGGCAAGAAAAAAACTAAGGAGATTCACTTTTTTCAGTAGCAGTAGTTACACTATATACAACATTCAGATGTTTTGTGTATTTGGAGTTTCTTTTAGCTTTTGTCTTACTTGGATGCAGCACATGATGTTGCAGCAACTGGATTCATTCACATTCCCTTGTTGAAACCATTTTTTATGAGATGCTGCACTAGAGTTACTTGAAATCAGCCTGAAAATTGTATAGTCTTTTGGTGATCTAAGTCATTGAAATTGCCTTATGTTAAAGCCTGTTCTCTTCTGCTAAGTTAAAACTCTTCTTAGTTGTTGGGTTTTTTTAAATGTAATAATAGAAGCTGAGTGAATTGCTTAAACTGCAACACCAGCTTAGTATGGGGATAGAGTTTTCAGTCAAGGAGACTAAAAATGTTGCAGCCTTTAAGAATGATCTGCATGATCTTCTGTGCAGTTTACTTGAAAATTTGAATGGGTAAATTATACTTGACGGGGCTGTTTTTTCATTTTTTTGTTTTATTCAGCAGTATATAAATACTCTTCTAATTTGTAGTTTATTACGTGGTGCTTCAGAAAAGGTGCAACTTTGCATAAGGGAAGGGGATGTTCTCCTTTCTATCTCAGTTGCTTCTCATATTTTATACTCTTAATATACTCTTAATACTCCATGGAATTTTGCTCCTAACTTTGGTATGACAGAGAAATTTGATCAAGTCTGACTTAGAGAGATGTACTTGCATGATTTTTGCAGCTGGCTTTCAGTGATGGGTAGTGAGAAATATTTCATGGCTGCTTTGACTAATGTTTTCTTCACTTGTTTTTTTCCTTGTAGATTCAACGAATGGTAATTTCAGGTGGCAATTTCAAGCCTGACACATTGAAGCCAAAAGAGGTGGTCAGCCTTCTGCTGGATGATGAGGAACTAGAAAAGAAATGTATGTGAAATTGGTGTTTCAGCAATTCCCCCATTTTCCACTTCATTACCTTATGAAATCTGTGTTTTTATCTCTACAAACACATGTATTGCTGATAACAACTTCTGTTTCCTGTCTCTTTTTGTATTGCCAGCTCTTGTTAATACAAACTGGTTTGATATCACTGCTGAGCTGAATGAAGTTGTGCAAAATGAGACATGATGATGTGATAAAGTTTTTATTGGCACTCATTCAGGATCATTACATTGTTTCTGAATGGCAGAGCTTTGACAAGAATTATGTAGGTCATGACAAGAAAAGTATTAGTAAAAATGCTGTATTTCATCATATTTGTGAAGTTGTTTTAGAGGCATACACTTTTCTGTTGCTTGAAAGAAGAATTTCACTGCAAGACTTTTTAGTAACTTGGAAACTAATAGTTTTGATGTAGTACTTTGCCATGTGTTTTAGTTTCAATACAACTGACTTTTCTTCCCAGTTCTGTTAGAACTAGAACTTCTATTAAGATTCATAAAAGAATATGAAACATCTTTCCAGTGGTGACAGCTTTGTGTTTCTTTTCCAACAGTGCGTCAGCGTCAAGAAGAGAAACGACAGCAAGAAGAAACAAATCGTGTGAAGGAGCGTAAACGTAAAAGGGAAAAATATGCTGAGAAGGTACTTTGATACAGAGAGGTTGCCTGTGTCAGTGATAGACCCAGAAGAGCTTCAGGATTTCTATTATGGGATGTGGAAACATTTTATGCCAAGGCAGTCTTAATGAGTAAACTTTCTTACCTTTGCCACTGAAAGTCAGTCTGTGGCAGTTCCTTACACAGAAGAGGGATATTATAAAATAAGTAATGCATGGTTACCTGTATTTTAATCATTAGCAGCTTAAAAAATAAGGAAGTACTGCCTATCCAAACAACACTGACTATCAACTGATCATTAAATTGGTGATTTTACCAAGATTTTGTTCTGGAAGGACAAAAGGGGAATGTAAAGGAAGCACCAAACATGGAAAAAAACCATATAGCTGTGAGGCCTCTGTGGAACTAGAGATCAGTTTGTTTAAAAAGAATCTTTAAAACCAGTTTATGAAAATTCTGAGTTTTTAAGACAAGGAGGATTTGCATTAATTAATTGGAATTTTGTGTAATGGTAAAGAATTTCAAGCTCACTCCAAAAGATACTGAAAATCAAAGTAATTTTGTAAAAGTAATACTCCATCATTCCTGCTATTTTATGAAGAAAAACCCCCCCCCCCCAAAAAAAAAAAAATATCTAAAGAAGGAGCATTTAAAGGATCTGTTACCAGATCCTTCAGAAACTTGTTTTGGGAACTTCTTCATGTGGCATTCTTTGAGTTAAAATACTGCTCTAGATTTTGAGATTTTGGGTTGCTTGTTCCCATTCTTCTTTTTTATTGCCTTTTTCATTCCTGGTATTCCTTTATTTATTTCAGAAGAAGAAGGAAGATGAATTGGATGGGAAGAGAAAGAAAGAGGGCATGAACCTTGTGATCCCATTTGTTCCCTCAGCTGATAACTCCAACCTGTCTGCTGATGGGGATGACTCTTTCATTAGTGTAGATTCTGCCATGCCCAGTCCTTTCAGTGAGGTAAGACTCAGCTCTGCTTTAACCTACACACTGTTTGAGTTGTGGCACTCCATCCTGTAGGATTCTTGTTTCCTGTTACTTCAGTGATAGTAAAGGTTTCATTGTGTGGGGAGGTGATGTGCCTTAAAGGTGAACCATAGAAATGGAAATAGTTTATTGAAAATGCAACAGCTGGTAATAAGTTGCCTTACAGCTCCTCATGTTATTTGACATTCCATTATTCCCCTATTCCTTCACTCTCTGCCTCCCTTTTCTTACAGTGAGTTTATGCCCTGACTTTCCTCCCTTCCGGCCTCTGGAATTTTTCCATTCTTGCCTGGAGTCCTGCTTAATTTCTTCCTACTTTCTTGTCCCTTCTTCCTGCCTTTGTCATGCCCATATTTATAACCATGTGCCTTCTCCCATACCAATATCTTCCATGGCAAGAATACTCTGCTCCTGACCCAAACTATCCCTCAAATAACTCCTTGACACTCAGTTTCTTTTTAAGTACCCCTCACTAGTCTCATCTGTATGTCTCTCTGCTTCTTCACTTGCTACAGGTTCTGAATTATTGTGGGTTTTTTCCTCTGGAATTTAAATTAAAAATTCTCACTGGCACACATCTTATTTTCCTGTATCTGTGTGTAAAGAATTGCAAACTGATTTTAGCAGAAAATGTATTTTGTTCTGTACCGTGTTGATTAAGATTTCTGTGTTGTATTGTTCCTTTATTGATCAAGATTTTTATTAGCAGTAGTAGTGGGTTAAGAATCCTATTTTCTCTTTTGCAGTTGAAAATGCACAGTTGAACAGCAGTTTATTTAAATCTCTGCTGATCCCATTAGTCTTTTGCTTCTTAACTTAACATATATTTTCATGAATTGAAATTAAATAGTGGATGGAGGTCTTTACTGCTGCTCAGTGTGTAAATAGAGTGTGATGTGATCAGGCAAATGATGTATCATGCTCATGCTGCTATTCTAGAGAAAATGGGAAAGAACAAGTACCAATTACTTGTGATTGTATAGCTTTTGAAGATCTTACTATTTTTGTACCCTTTCCTGACCTGAAAAGTTAATGGCTTTGTTCTCTGTTATGTTTAGATATCCATCAACAGTGAGTTACATATGGGCTCTATTCCTCCTGATGAGAGCAGTAATGATATGCTTGTGATTGTGGATGATCCAGCTTCTTCAGCACCTCAGTCAAGGGCAACAAACTCTCCTGCTTCCATTACTGGCTCAGTTTCAGACACCGTGAATGGTCAGTACTCTTGCCTTGATTTGCTACTTACATTTATTAAACCTTGACTTCGCATGAAGTGATACGTTTCCTGCATTTTACCCAGGATATATGTATGGCTGGCCAGATTTGGGGGGAAAATAACTGCCTTTTCATTGAACAGTTACTTCAGATTTGATAGGAAATCTGTTTATAGGCTGTCATTCACCACACTTACCTCTTTCCTGTGTTAGTTACTTCAAAAAGTTGTGTCCTTTGTTCCTGTGTTATAGAGGGCTTTCCTTCCATTAAGTTTGTTACCAAATTACAGACAATCACAGAACTATTAATATCTAAGCTTTTCCTAGAGTTTGCTGTTGAGTTAATAATCAGTTCTTTATCTCCAGTGGGTGGTTGGAGCAATTTTTTAAGTGCAATGGAATTTTAAATAATGTCAAGTGTTTCTAACTACTGTAGTTTTCTACAGTGAAAATAAGTAGAATCATAGTTCCTGATGAGTTTCTTCAGAGATAGCAGATGGAAGATACTGCATCTCCATCTTCAAGTAAGAAAATGCATCATCTTGAAGTAGAACTCAGAGTCCTCCACCTCTTTGTAGGTTAGATTCATAACAAGATGAGTAGTTGCAGTTAATAAGATACTGTTGCTGAAGAGTGAAGTTTTGTATACATAATTTCTTTTCATGAGATCACTTCTTGCTAAGTGTCCCTGTTAATGTAAATGCCATAGGAACAGTATTAATGTAACTGGTAGGCAGCTTTGATGCTACACTCATTTGTGAGGCGCATGAAGCACTGTAGGAATTGCTGTTTTAACATTCGTTCCTTGTTCAGGCGTTTCAATGCAAGATACGTCTCTCGCTGCAAGAGGCCAGTCCAGTCGAAGCCGGGGTCGCCCCAAAGGTGGATCCAAAGGCGGCACAGGGAAAGGCAGGAGCCGGAAGTCGATCGCAGGGAGCGCAGCGGCGATGGCAGGGGCCAAGGCGGGGGCAGCGGCAGCCTCTGCAGCAGCGTACGCAGCCTACGGGTACAATGTCTCCAAAGGTACGTGGGGCAGGGCGGGCACCAGCCTACAGCCAACCTTGTGAGCTTGGGTGATGGCTGCTTACAAGCTGACAAAAGACAGCTTGAAAGTGTTGTGTTGTTGGTACTGCTTGTCCATTATATTCTGAGATCCAGGGAACACACAGTGTGACATGGTAAGGGTGTGAGAGGATAGCCAGTGTCACCTCAGATGACCTCGAGTTTCATCTGCCCTTTGAATTATCTCATACCACATATTTTTCCTCTTGTTTTTTTGTTGGTTTTGGGGTTTTTTTAATGTGGTGTTCAGACAGATCAGATAGTGTGTTTATCCCATGGTTATGGCTGTGGTTTTCCTGCGTTGCATCATGTTGAAGTTACAGTATGACATTCCAAAACCTGCTAAATTGATGGTGATCGAGGTGCAGCTTTACACTAGCTGAAGATAGCCCAGGATATAACTGTAAGATGTTTTGTATCTTAAGGCTATCCCTCTTCATTAAACTCTCATAAGTCATGAATACAGAGTGGTCTTAGAACTGATTGTTAATATATTGTTTGCTGTTGAAGAACCACAAGTGGAATAATATGCTCATGTGGAATTTGATTCTCTTTTCCATTGCTAGGCATGTCTGCAAGTAGCCCTCTACAAACAGCAATCATTCGGCCTTCTGGACTTGTAGATTTTGGACCTTCAAGCACTTCTTCTCCCTTGAGCTCCCCTCTGAGCAAAGGAAACAGTGTTTGTGGCACCCCCAAAAGTTTAAACCTGACCAGCAGTCTCATATCAGAAACTTCAATTCGGAAGCAAGGCAAAGGTGCCCACACCTCAGGTGGTCGGTAGTAATTTTGAACCCCCAAGGCTTGTCTGAGCTGCATTGGCTTTCAGAGTAGACCACCCTGCCAGTCGAAGGCATGCAAACAAATGCCTTGTTGCTGTCCAGCACATGTGTGTAAAGAAAATCAAAGCACAATGCGAGTGGGTGGTTGATGTGAGCACTTTGATTATGTGTATTCCAAAAAACTATCTTTGCAGACACTGCAAGAAAGAGGGAAGGGAGTCTGGGGTAACTGGGAGAGTGTCAGCTTGTGTTTTATTGACACATTGACAAAGATTCCCAAGAAAGCATCCAGCTACTCCATGCAATATCCTGCGGCTGCGTGTGCTTGAAGTCACACCTATATACTTCCTCTCTTGTAGCCTGAGGTGGAGCCCAGCATTAATTTTGTCCTATGAAATCAGTATCTGAACCCCAGGAGTATCCTGTAGAGTCACAAAACATCTCTGTACTGGCAGCTGGTCAGTGAATGTGTGGGAGTAATTGGGGGCTATGCTGAGGATAATGTGTGATCAAATCTTGGGTTCTTCTCTTGTGGGTCTCCAGATTCTTTAAAGACTTGAAATTCAAAGGAAGGTGTCTCAGGTGGTTTCCAGGGAACGAACTCTTTTCAGCTCCGTTTGTCAGGTCAATGTTCAGAGCTGCAGAATGCAGGGAGTGCTGCCAAACCTCCTGAGAGCAGCAGCAAAGCCTCTACTTCAAATGGAAGAAACCACAGGCCTGTGATTGGTTTGCATTTCAGAGTTCTCATCAGCATGAACATTCACCGTGTTCAGAATGATATCTCTCATTTTTGAGGTGTGCAGAACTCTTAAAAGCTTGGAAATAAAATAATGCTCTATTTGTACAAATCTCAAGGAGGAAAACTGAAATGCTGAGGAGGAGTTTGTGCTGCTCCTCTCACCATGCCATAGCAGAGCGTGGATCTGCAGCTTGCAGTGCTGAGAGGAGCAATGAAAATCCTGAGAGAGGACTGTACCATTCCCCCTTCCAGCCAAATCCTGGGAAAAAAATTGTCTCATATCCCAGCCATCCCATTGACTGTTCTTGCAGTGTGTTTTCCCTTCATCTTTGTGATCATCACACATACTGGCGTGGTTGAGTTCACTGCAGTGTGCAGGCAGTAGCCGTGTCCCGTAAGGCTGATAGAAGGCAGTGCTGCCAGCACCCATCCATGTTCTTGTTCCCTGGTTGCTCCTTCCCCATTCTTGATGCACAAACCCTGCCCGTAGCCCCTTGCTTTGCTGTAAGCGTTGTCTGCATTGCACTGAGATTTAGGTGTAGGACAGTTGTTCTGTCTGACACATTGAATTAAGAGGCTGTTCTGCCGGGGCACTTTCATCCCTTGAGAGAAGCAAGTTGAGTTGCAGGTCTGGGCTGTGACAGTGGAAGATGATTTCTTTTTTATTATTATAATTTTTTTCTGACCCAAATCCTTTGCCTGGCGTCCTACAGTGTAGAGCGAGTGCTTCCTGTTGGTTCTGCCTCTAATTTGCACACCTGAAAATAGCAGAACTGAGCATAGTTAGACTGATTTTTGAACAGATTTGCAGGGCATAATTGAGGGGGAGGTGATGTTTAATTAACTCATGAAGACTTCCCCCTTCCCCTTCTATTCACATGTATATATGATATTTAGAGGGAATCAGACAAATGCCAAGCCTTTTTTTCTCTTTGAATGTGCTGTCTATTTTTGTAACTGAACTTGTACATATGTATAAAGAGAGACACATCTTTCTTTTACTAACTGGAGGAGAAAATCTTAAATAAAATGGAGTGAGATAATTTTATGTAAATCAGTGTCCTCGTGGTTTTTATACATGTAGCTGTATGAATGAGAGGATTAGGGAAGAGAGTGTGGAGGGGTGTGCATCTGGAAGTGCTTCTGGAGACAAACGCTGCTCAGTGTAAAGCTCTAGAGTGTCTGTGCTCTGCTAAGTATCATGTTTGTAACCTTCTTCAGTTACAGCTGTACCCTTATCCCATGTTTGTATTCACTGATTATCTCATAATCTATTTTGGAGTAAGTGTGCAGCAGGTCACAAGAAAACAGAAGTAACTATAATATACATAATGATACAGTACCTGAACTTTGGTGGTGAAATTCAATATAGTTGATTGTTTTGAGACATCATTCTTTACAGTTATTTCTCTTTTCTTTTCCTTTTTTTTCTTTTCAGTGGAAGTTAAAAGGACTTTTTTATGTGCAGTCTTAATCTCCAAACTGCTAGACAGTTGCATTATTTTATAATCCAAAGTGGAGAGAAAAAAAATTGTAGTTTGAAAAGCTTGCAAAAATGCAATACATACTGTCGTGTGCTATACTTTTGGAAGATTATTGATATTTTAAACACTGATAAATATAAAAATAAATCTATATTTAAGAGTATAAATATATTTAGAATATATTTATAAAATTATAAATATATTTAGCATAAGATAAATAAAAACAAAAAATATTTTAAATCATTTAATCTTCAAGAGAAACACCAAAAGACATCACAAGTTGTGGGAAAAGCAGTGGTAGCCCATCTGCTTGCACAGTTTGTGTCAGGCCAAAAAGTTCAGGAAGATCTGACATAGTTGTAAAATAAATGAACTGCTAGATCATGTTCAGTTCAATTTCTTTAAGATGTTAAAATTCAACATTATTTGTATTATGCATCATAAGAGAACAGATTCTGTGATAGTAAACAAGGAATTGGGAAAAATTAATGTGACGGCTGTCCTAGTCTAATTTCTTGGTTTGTGGAAGGAAGTAGTGCTATAAAGACGAACATTGGGAATTTTTTTAAGAAGGTGGAGATAGTTTTGTGATCAATACCTGGGGACACTTCTGTTGAAGTGAGCAAACAGGTTTGCACACTGAACATTTGTTCTTCAAAGCTTCATTCTGAGCATCTTTTCACTCTGACTGTGTGTTATGTACTTGTATGGATTAATGGCAAAGAAAGTCACTTTACTCCAAGAGATCAGTGTATTTTCTAGAGGTAGCAACAATGATTGAATGAACTGAGTTGGTATTTTAAGCCAGAATGGTGAAATAGCTGTCAGTATGGTTTGGGGGATGTTAGGAATGCTGTGTGCTCATCGTGCTGGTTGGTAATAGCATTTTATTCACTGATTGCTACAAAACTGTTAAATACAGTTCACTAATCAATGCTACTGTTGAAGACATTTAAAGGTGATAATTTTCTTAGGTCCTGAGAAGTTAGGACTTAAGTTAAAAGTGCTGTTCTCTCCCAGCCTCACATACATTTTTGTAGTTTAGCCTGCAAGGCTTGCCTAGATCAGAAGGGTCCCCAGAACACCTGTTTTTCCTCTAGCCTGCAAGACATTCTCTCTTTTCTATTACAGCTTGAGTCTGCTGTCCTCTCCATTTAGTCAGCCACTAGATTTCCTTTCCTTATTCTGCAAAGAGATAAGCAGGTGACTGTAGGATGTTTTGAACTGAAACTGCTTTAATTCTTCACTTCAGGATATTGCTGCACTGTCCAAATGTAATGTTATTTCTGTGCCTTCTCCCCTCTCCGTTGCATGCTTTCCCCACCACAGTGTTCCTGCTCTTTGCTGTCTCATGTTCCATTTGTAGAAAGCTCCCTGTCTGCCTAGAGCTATATCTTGCTTTATTTCCATATTCCCAAAGTATTTCCTTCAGTAGCATTTCCCAGTGTGGGGGAGGCACGCAAAGCTCAGTGGGAAAATGCATGCAGGAATAGGGATCTGCACTACTTTGATTGTAGCTCAGGAACAGCCAAGTTGCAGCTGAGAAGAGGAGGAGCACAACTGATAAAATCACTTTGGGGCAGGATGTGGATCAATGTAATTTGGGAAATGCTGCCCTGTGACCGCTGCACTGCCTGTCCTGTCCTGGTCTCCTCAGTGGAGTGAGCTGACCTGCTTCTGCTCCCAGACAGACTTAACAGGCTCCTCAGCTTCTCACTTCTGCCTCCATCTTTCTTTTTTTGTTGACTCACCAGTCTGAAACACACATTATAACTCTCAGGGAGCCTTATGGGCATGTCTTGTTCTCCCCTTCCTGCTCAAGGAGGGATGGTGGTGCACACCCTGCTGTCCTTTGGAAATTTCTGTCGAAGTGGTTGGAAAATAGTTTGTAGCTCACTACCCAAAGGGATGCTGCTTGCATGTGAAGTATAACTGAGATATATGTACTGAAATAAAGATAATAATATCTTGTACTCCTAGAACGGTGAAGGATTTCTTTTTTATTTGCAGCCTGCACCAGTTGCACAGCAGTGAATGAGAGGGGATGGGATAATTCAGCCTTTCTCTAGGGAGCATCGGGAGCAGGGAGCATCGTTATTAGGACAATACAGATGGCCCAGCTCTCAGAATCGAACAGCAGATCTGTAAACAAGTTGTTCTTGTAGCACTCACATTAGCATGTGCTACTCTGAAAAGCCTGCAACAAATGCCTCATGAGATGGAGGAACGCATGATAAGTTGAATTGGGGTTTCCTCCAGCTTCAGCCTCCTCTTAGCTCCTGTGTATTCCCTCAGAAAAGTGAAGTTACTCCAAAGCTAATGTGCCTTCCAGGCATTTTGTGTCAAACTCTATTTATAGAATGTGCTTCGAGGGGTATATGAGGGAATTCTTTTGCATCCTAAGCATGAGGAAATGTTTCAGTACTCAGGTATGAAACAATGACTCCTCAGCTGATGAGCATCACTGATAGAATGAGGTAGGGGAAGAGCACATTGAAACACCACTTTTGTGTCTTCTTGAGTTTCCCGTGGAGTGTCTCTTCCTTCTTTGACAGTATTGCTGGTTCTGTTAAGTCTTCTGTACTTAACAGGACACCATGTGAGCTTCTAAACATCCAAGGCCTACTGTGACGTTTTTTGCAAGAACTTTTTTCCTCCTTTCTCCTCAACCTTACCCAACTGTTCTTTAAGACCCAAGTGTTGTCTTCAGTGTTTTTGGTTGGCAGGGGAAATGCTTCTGTCTAAAGGTGTTAATTTTTAAATATGTGACCCTTACGCCTTGCACCTCAATGTTGTGAGAACTGAATTAAGATAAAGCTAAGCATACAAGAAAAGCTCTTACTGTTGCTCGGAAATTAGAACCTATTTGGAAATTTACTGCTGGTTTGGACTGTCTCACAAAACTGATTTTTGGACTATTTGTTAAATTATTTTCAAATTTTCCTATTCATAACAAGAAACCAGTAGCTTTCTTCTCAAGATGTATTTAAGAAATGCTCTCCTACTAGGTGAAGCAAGTCCTGTTAATCTCACCTCTCATCTATTCCTGTAGTTCCTCTGATGTATCCCTACATCTTAACTTCCCAACTGGGTTTTCCTCTAGGAAGAAATACATCATAGGTGGGAGCCATCCCTCCATACCATGGTAATATGCCATATTTCAGGTGTCTGCCCTTCAGGTTTCTTTTCAAGTCCGGTGTTACAGTTTCCCTTGATGTTACAGTAGAGTTCAAACATAGAAGTTCTCATTTCTATTGAGGTTAGTGAGTACATTTTAGAGTATTGCAGCTTCTGTGTAAACAAGTGCTGTTATGATGCTTGTTCTTCAACAGTGTTCTGAAGAACTCCCCTCCCAGATAGGCTCTTGGCTCAGAAAGAGCATTCATGTTCGGTGGGAACAACTATTCTCCACAGCCTTCTGTAATTCAAGTAGCTTTTCTCCACAGATGAGTCTAAACTTGTATCAGAATTGGTCTAAAACCCCTCCGAGTTGCTCACAAAGTGCTTCCAAAGCAGTCACCTTTGGCAACCCTTGCCCTCCCCGCAGTCAGTCGGAAGCGGCAGCGCAGAGTGCCTGTCTATGTTTCACTCAGCCTATGGAAGGCTGCTGAGGTTCTTTTAAGACTGGGAGAGTCAGCAAATTTCACACGTAGTTGGCTGAACGTTGCTTTGGGGTTTTTTTAAACTACATTAAGCTTTTGGCCTGTGACTGCAATTAGCTACATGCTGATCAGCGGAGTGTGCTGCTGCCCTGTAAATGCAATGGCACGTGGCCTGACACACCCTTGAGCGACACCTCACTGTCTGTGACAGAGCTCCCGGGCTTCCCTTTGCAAGCAGAGCAAACAGAGATGTTCAGACTATATGAACCTTCAGAGAATTTTGAAAACTAACATCCAAAACCCCATTTTTGGGGGTCACTCCATGCATCTGGTCAGTGCTAATGGGAGGGCCCTTCTGAGTCTTGTTTTTCTTGCTACTCCTGCTCTTTCCATAGAGTTCATGTGAACACTTTTTTTGACAACTTCTGCATTCCTGGCAGATCTCTTTTCTTGCCATTTAATCTAGATTTTTCTTTGATTTAATCTTACTTACAGCCATTGTACTATGGTATTTCATAGAACTATAAAATAGTTTTGGTTGGAAGGGACCTTAAGGATCATCTAGTTCCAAACCCCCTGCCATGGGGAGGGACACCTCTTTTTTGAAGTAGATCTCAAAATAGCTCTAAAGGTGTATAATGGGATATTCCAGTCTCTGGATTTCAAGGGCCCCTGACACAGTAATTCAGCTTCATGATGTCTTGTTTGTCCAGATGACTGCAGTCTTTCATCATTCTCTGCATGTTCAGAGTTTGGAAGAAATTACTGTATTTAACTTGTAGTCATAATTTTACCAGATATGTATTTCATCTGGTTAGCACAAAAAACAAATTTATCTTAGTGTTTTAGTAATTTGACACTCAGATTAGTTCCAATTGGCTAATTGAAAATTTACTGACATTGTGATGCCGAATCTGAAATGCACAAAGAGGTTTTAAAACAGTGTTGACTTGGGACTGGAAGTCATGATAATTCCTTTTACAGGCTGCTGTGAAGTGCTTTATATGATTTTGAAACACAAAATCATGAACTTTGCATCTCCCCTGGCTTTGATAACCTGCTGTTAGCATATGCAATCAGGGGTATATATTGTATAATTAATGTAATTTGGTTTCATGCAGTTTGCAGTCGTTTGTATCATTGTGTGTCTGTCTGGAATCGAGTAACTAAATATTAAGAGTGAGAACTGGTTTGGTAGAATATTCGCAGACAGATTAGAGAAGCCCAGCTCTGCTTTGCAGTGTTGTAATTGCTAGCATATGAGCAAAGTAATGTTGTTTAAATTTTTAATTTAAACCAGATCTCATGTTTGAGATGTTATAAAAATTGACACAAGCAAGAAGTTTGGTACCGTCAACAGCTAAAAGAACTTGAGAGACTGCAAGAAATTTGTGTGATGCCTATAAGGCAAAAACACTTCAAGATATATAAAAATGTTTCTCTGCTGGGCTTAATTTTTTAGTTGCTTTGGTATGTGAAAGCTTAAGAATACTGAGAGCAAATTACTAAACTTGCAACCAAACAGATCCTCACTGGTCAATGGCAAGCATAAGAGCATCCATGAAAATATGAGATGACTCTTGCATGGTTGCATCAGGATATAGTGCTGATTATGTGAGCACACATTATCTTTTTTCCAGTGTGGTATCTGAACGCCCAATGTACAGTTCCAAGTACTCTGAAAAACATCATCCCTCAATATTTCACAATGTACTTTGAAAGTCATTGTACACTTTTGAAATCATATTCTTGATGTCTCAGCTCCCTATCGGTACAATAGAAATTATGCCTCTTCACAAAGGTCTCATGAAGAGGAACTAAAGCTTGCCAAGGTGCCACAGTGATTTGCAGATGTTGCTATAGTGATTTGCCAGAGATAAGTCGAAGTGTGGAACCCTGCATTTGTGTGCATAACGGCATAAACAAATATAGGACGGTACAAGAGAAAAAGGAATTGAACTGCTGCTCATTTTTAGCATCCTCCCATTGAATGAAATGAGACAGCAATCCTCTGGGAAAAAATACTGGATAGTTATTCTGAATGAGGCTAGTCCCACAGTTACTTTTTTGCCTCAGTCCTGAACTCATCTGCCCTCAAATTATAGGATGTATTCCCAGAAATAGATTCAATATATATGTAGTTTAGAGACAGAAATGCTGCCAGAATCAACTGTGCAGTGCAGCAGCAAGAGACAGTTTCATCTGGCTCCTGCCTGACATGTCCAGAGGTAATTGAGTCTCTTAATAGTTGCTGTCAAAGGAAAGATGAAAAGCAGCATCTATCATAACTGTGGGGAGCTGGGCACTCCTGCACTTTTCCCTCTCTGAAAATGGGATTGTGTGTTCGTGGAGAGAAACACACTCCTATGAAGCAGACCAAAGAATGAATGTATGTATAATCTAAAATGAATTTGTATATAATCTTAAGAACTTGCTAACCGTTTGAAATGTACTTTTGGCTCAATTTTACTTAAAGAAATGAATACCTCACTGGAAAACAAGAGTAAGTGAGAGATTTCAGCCCATGACGTCAGTAGAAGCACCCTGAGGACAGAGCTGCTGGCTCCAGCTGTCTGTAACAGGATCTCCCACCCCTGTGCACCTCCAGCACATCCAACAGCGTGTCAGCTGCAGTCCTGGGAGGTCACTTGCGGCGCTGGCTGGTGCTGTGACACGTGGAAGCACACATGCCAGCCCTTCCTCGGCGTGAGGTGCCCGCGGGGTGAGCAGTGGTGGGCAGCTCCTGCCTTTCCTCACTGTCCCAGGCAGTGCCTGCTCCCTCCCTGCCATGGCACCCTGCGCTTCCTCAGCGCGGATGCAGAGTTTGGAAAGGCTGGTGTGCCGTCTAGACAAGGAGGGGATAAAAAGCTGCTTTTAAAAGTTTGTTTTCTAAATGTTTTCAAATGTCACATATGCTTTGAGTAGACAGAGTTTAGTATCAGCAAGCTGGCTGTGGTTGCCCCTCAGGAGGCTGGTTTGTAGACGAGGTTGTAATTGCTGTAAGTGGGCTGGATGTGCGTGCGTGAAATGACTTCCATATTGTCTGTGCTGTTGGTGTCTCAGTCCATAGCCTCAGGTTAAGGCCAAGCAGAGAGCAGAGGCCAGAAAGCAGTGAGACCCCATGCTCGTACTATCCTGGAGCATTCCCTAGCCTCCCTTCACCTGTGAATGAGGGCACGTGGGGCAGGTGTGGTGCTGTGCAAATGAGCACATCGTGCCGTGTGTGTGCATGTGGCAGTGAAGCCCCCGAGCTGCAGGGACGTGCAGCTGGAAGGGCATGCACGGCTCCATGCGGAGCATGGGCGGGGTGCCCCATGCGCCAGAGCTCTCTGCTTGCCCGGCACAGGTGAGCTGCATGTGCCCAGCATGTGCCCAGCCAGCTCAGGTGCTGCTTCATTGTGGCTCTGAAGGTCAGGCTTGCTAACCAGCACGGGCACATGAAGCCTCTCCTCTCCAAAAGTGATCCTCTGACTTGCCTTTCTGTGAGTGAAACACTTAGAGATTTTCAGGGGTCTCAACAGCTGATACCTGCTATGGACCAAGCAGCACTCTGGGGCTTGCTCCTGCTATGTGACAGGACTTGGGTGGTGGGATAAAAACTTCCCTTTTCCTTTGGTGACAGGAGTCTTAAGTGCCGGTAGCTGTCAAGTGTCTCTTCAGTTGTCAGGCTTAGGCCAAATTGATCCCTGGTGGTTTTAATTGAAGCTTCATGGAAATGAGTCCTTTTAAAACAGTGAGGTGAGAGAGGCAAAAAGCAGCGTAAACACGAGGACATAAGAGAGAAGTCTTTGTTCTTATGTTCCCAGAGCAGCCCAGCGTGGTCTGGGAACAGTGTGGTGTCCCCAGCTAGGAAAACAGCACCTCTGTCTTTGAACTTCCCTGACCTTTTACGTTATTTCAGTCCCATTCTCTAGAGTTCAAGGTACTGGCTGTGCTTCAGGAATTCGCAAGCATAAACACTCATCAGTGTGGCTGGCACTACGATGAGATGAAAAGGGAGTTGAGAAAGGATAAAACACATCCAAAAGCCAAACAAAAAGTGTACAGGGTTTGTAAACAAAGCATGTAGAGCTTCCCCAGTGCTGCCCAGAATGCCCACTTCCTTCCGCCCTCCCTCCCTCCCCTCCAGGGCTCAAGGCTCCTTCAGAGCCACAAGGGGCTTCTCTCATAATTTTAATACAGCATATAAATTAGGGAGGTTTTCACCTAAGCCAAGGCAGCTAGTTAGTAGGAAATTCCTAAGTCCTTTGAGCAGCAGCTGGTTTTGCTGCAAGAGTAGTTTTTCCACAGCCTGACTGTAAATCTATTTTATTAATCCTTTCCTGTTCCTCCCATGCACAGGGACTGATTCTGTACTGAGCTGGGCTGAGTGCTGGTGGCACATCGCTGCTCAATCCTGCACTGGGACTGCACCTTTTTATGTTGCATCGGTCCTTAAGTTCTAAAAAACACTCTTTGGATTTGGTGCTACTGAAGTCTGTGCCCTGTCATGAAAACTGGTGGCACCAAAGTGAGAAAGAAGTCTGATTCGGCAAACATCTCCTATGCAAATTCTGCTCATTTGTTTTCCTTTCTGCCTTTGGGCTGAAATTACTTCACTGAATGTGATAAAACCTGATTTAAAGTTACAGCCCCAGATTGATTACCAGGTTTTGGGACATGTCATCAGTGCCTCCATTCTCGTGCTGAACTATCTGAAATATGTTACATGGAGAAGTGTCAAAGCACACAGGTGACAATGTCTGTGTGATTTGTGCTGGATACTTCATGCAAAGTCTGTCTCCATTGTCCTGGTGCAGCTGTACACCCAGCAGACCCTCTTTCTTTCCCCTGTTTTCTTTTCCCTCCAAGCTTTTCTGGTAGCAGGAGCAGAACAGGCTGTCACCAGGCCAGATGTGGTTTCTGGACATATCCACCCTGTGTTCAGTGTGCACAAAATGCCTCTGCTGCCAGGGGAGTGCCAGCCAGCACAGCCCTTGCAGGCTCCGTCACAGAGGAGCCCCGGCTGCTCTCGCTCTGGCTGCAGGGGCCGACCTGGAGCAGTGAGAAGCATTCTTTGGGGTTCTATCTTTTGCTATTCCTCTGCCTGTGAAACATCTGTAGGTAATTAAATCCACATTTCAGCCTGTCTCTTGAGCAGCAAGCAGACACATATGGAATAACACGTGCTACATACAACCAGCTGCAGTTGCTGCAACAGCATGTGCCATTCCCTGTGACTTGCAGGCCACGTGCAAGACTCTCCCTGCCACACGTGGCAGAGCCCCAGGTCTCACTAATTTTCCAGCGTAGAGAAGTACATGAAGCACAGGTAAGTTCACGCTTTGGAGATGCTATATTTAAACTACATTTTTACTAAAGCTGGAATCACTTTGGTAGATTTACTTGTGTGGTCTCTGTTCTGGACACTCTACCTTCAAACTGAGATGATCCTGTAGCACCTAAGAACCAGTGGTTTTTCCTCTTGGTTTTGTCTTCTCTGAAACCTTTTAACATCGCTGAGTTTCCTTATCCTTTCCCCTGCCCTTTTAAGGACTGTTTGCCCGCAGAAGTGCTTTAACATATGAAGGCTGGGGCTGGGTTAACTGTTGTCATCTACTTTATTTAGCTGGCTTGTGCCACTGCAAAGCAGCTGGGTAGGTCCTGTCTTAATACACTCAAGGAAATGGTGACTCAGGTCCATGTTCCAAGACTGTGTGGGAACTGCTGGGCAGGAAAATGGAAAAGGCTGAAGAAGGAACTGAAATCATGTGAATTGTGCTGGTTAGACCTGGGGAATATGGAATTGATAGCACTTGTAAATGTGTTTCTATTGTAATTGGTTTCTAATGTGAGGTGACCTGATGAGCACAAGCTTGTCATAGGGAAATCAGAGAAAACTGCACGTGCAAGAGGAAGCTGCTGGATAGGGAAGCATCTCCAGAAGTGTCTGGCAGCACTGGTGGTCCCACCCTCTGGCAATGCTGAGAGCTCTTTCCCAGGCCAGTTGTTAGTGGCAGAGCTGCTGGAAGCTGGAGCTGCACCCAGAGCCAGCTGCTTCGCTTGGGCTGGCAAGTCATGGCATGGGGAGGGGAAACCGATAGTGAAACGTATCTGGGGTAGGACACTGTCTTTGTGTGTCACCATTGCCCTGGCACTCCCAAGTGCCATGGCTGTGAGACTGCCTCCAAGCAGCAATTACCTTCCTCCCATGTCCTATGTCAGAGGCAAGCAGCCCCCACCTTTTTGTAGCTGTACAAACGAAGTCTGGGCATGTAGCAAATGTTGCGGGGGTGCCATCTCTCCTCACTCATATGGCCAATGTTCAAATCTGGGATGTTAACCTTTTAAACTCATCAACTGGCCAAAATGTGACCAGTTCCCAGACTCGCAGGACACAATAAAAGCCTTGGGAGAAAGAAGTTACATGATACCTCATTGTCTTGCTGACTTGAAGATGCAGTGACAGGGTGACAGCAGCAAGCTGCCATATTCATCACTTCTGATGAGAAAATGGGGTCCTTTTTTTTTTTTGGAAGTCCACTATAAAGAATTCCTTGGGAAGATAATGGTAGTTCAGTGGAGTAGTGTACCTGTGCTTAAAATACTGAATTTTTTCAGGGAAGAAGAAACAGCCACTGAAGGAACATTCCTAGCAGTGCTGGGTTGTTCACAAGCATTCATTCCTTGTCTTTTACCAGATGTGAAAGTTTATGGGGCCATCCCAGGCTAGGCAGGACAAACAAAGCAAGGGGATCTCTCTGTGCAATGGCTGTGCAGGTTGCTCAGTGCACATCAGATATTAATTCCTGTCAGTGGCATCTTTATGCCTTTGAAAATTTGAAAGGTGTGAAGATGGTTTTATTTTATCTGGAGTTACTTTGGAATCTGACCCCAGTCTTGTACTAGTAAGGGAGTGTTTCCCTGCAGGTTAAGTCAAATCTTTAACCCTTTGATTTTCCAGCTGGAGGAGACCCCAGCCCCCATGGTGCAGCTGCTCAGCTGAAGTGAGAGCCTCCACAGAACAGTGAAAGCATAATTTTCTCTAGTCTGTTATCTCTGAGACATGCAACTGCCTTTAATTAGTGGTATATTCCGTTGTTTCAATTAGTTTTCACTCCATCACTCCAGTCTTGAGGCAGGTTATACTGGTAGGGACAGTGATCTGCTGGTGCTGAGGGAGCTGGTAACTAGAGTGGGAATGTACACATTACCCCTGTACACATCACGTGGTGCACAAGGCAGAAGAAAAATAACTGACTCTGCTGCTGCAGCCAGTGTATCTGACTGCAACTGCAGTTTCTTGTCCTTCCACTATTACTTCTTGGAAACAGCAATGCCAAGTTACACTCAGAATGAAAATCCTTTGACCTGCCAAGGAAGGATTACATTTCTGTGCCTGCCCTGTAGAGTTTAGAGGGCTGGCTTGTGTCTGTTGTCAGTACCAGCACTCAACGATCAACAGGAGCTGGAAAGAAAGTCTCTGAATCCCCTTTTCTCAAAGGGAAAGAGTGAATCAGTTTCTTCCAGTAGATCTAGCAGAGGCATGCTGCTCTGCAGCAAGATGATTAAAAAAACCAAACCAAACCCACAAAATTCCATAGGAACTTCAGCAGCATTAGCAGGTAAGGCTTTGGGTTAAAAAAAACCAAAAAACCAACAATCATCATCTAAAAAAAAAAAAAAAAAAAAAGACTTTTTAGTTTGAACTCTAAGTCTGAAATGAAAAAGACCAACACCAAAGTACATGAGACTGACTTTGTCAGTTTGTTTTATTACTGGGCACAGCACCGTACCACTTCATATACATACAAGCCACAGTAATACAAACAGTCCCTAGCCTTTTTTTATAATTAAAAAAACACATGGTATTTGGGAGGAGTCAACAGTCCCAGGGGTCAGCTCTCAAGAGCAATTTTGCTGCAGTTGCAGTAGCAGCAGTTTTCTCACAAAATACTATGGGTTTTCATGCTGTTAATATGTGAAGCTGAAAAGTCTGAGCTCGCAGCAGTGTCTCTGCTGAACACAATCAAGGCAGGCTTTTCAGCAGCTCACAGGCTTACAAGTATGCTCAGTCATGGTCCTCTGAAGCCAAATGAAAGTGTGCCAGACACGACACCCCTGTATGGAACTAGAATCCTCAAATGCTTCTACAGAAACCCAAGTTATCCTGAAGCACCAGAGGTTTATCCAGTACAGGGCTAGTTCAAACTCTCCTGCATCCTGACAGCTTTCCTGCAGGCAGCACAGGCTTCACAGGCAGGACCATTTCTTACAGAGTCAGTTACATCTGTAGCAGCACAAGGTCAGTGAAGCTTGGAAAAAAGCTTGTCATTAAAGCAGGTGTAGCTCCTCAGAAAAATGGATTTAAAACTAGAAGGCACAACTGCAAGGTTGAGTGTGTGGGCTGGATACCACAGTGTTTAGATACCCCTCCTAAGAGGAAATATAACACATGATACAGTATGACATTTTATAAAATAAGTGCATTACTGTGATCCTTCACAATATAAGGAAGGAGGATCCACAAGAGCATAAAGAGGCCTGTTCGCTTAATATTGCACAAAAGTTCTAAAATTTAGTGTCAGGTCATTGTACTGGAAGTGGGACATGGCAGGGGAGAAAAAAAAAGGTTCTGTTTGGCAGAACCTGCCAAAGTCTCCACCACCACACAAACAGCTTTTTGCCAATCTGAGGTAGAATTACATATATACTACTTAAACCCAGTCAAGTCCTGCTCAACTAGTCTTCAAGGAAAAAAAAAAAAAAGAGAAAGTGCACAGAATAGATGAGCCTCTTTCTCTAAAGGAAATGAGTGCCTCAGGTTTGACTCCTGGAAGCAAGTTTTGCAGAGCAGAGTTTCTGTAAAGATCCCTAATCTCCATCTGGAAAGCAGTGATGGGTATCATGATGCTACAGATAAGGAGTGTAACAAGTACTAATTGCAAGTCCTATAGCAAGCATTTTACTCTTCACTTCCTCCCTCCCCAACTACTTGCTAATTCTCCCTTTATTCACTCAGTCCAGCATATTTTATCAGAGTTAAGATTGTCCCTACTGCTTTCTCCCTTATGTCCATTCTACTGAACTCTGCAAAAAGAATTCCTATTTCAACCCTTAGACATCTAAGAGACACTTGCAGATTCTTCTAGAGACTCCTCTGTGTAGTATAGACACGGAAGGATAGAAATAAGAGCCTCTTCGATGGAGAAGAGATGTTTATCCTCTGCTTGAGGACAAAAGTAGCGCATAAAGTCTGCCAGTCTCAGCAAGTACTCAATGTTATGACCAGCACAACCACTTGAGACAATGATTTGAGCTGCAATGTCTTCTTCAGATGCTGGGCCAAGGTAAGAAGGGTTCTGGGGCGTTGCAATGTAAACAAGGGCCAGGATGGGCTCCTCTGCATCTTTCTCCTGAGGGTGGAACTTCACCAGCTTGGTGTCATAGCCTCCCAGGACAGCTTCCCGCATGTTGAGGTACTCGAGCGATGCAGCGATTTGATCCCCACGGACTTCATAGGCAACACCCCACGTGCATGCCTAAAAGTGAAAGAGCAAGGCGGTTACAGGGTGCTGTGACTGCAGGGGCCTGTCCAACCCTCCGCTGATGTTCCAGATCAAGGCGCCCTTACTCTGGGGCATCTCCGCACAAGTGATGACAGAGCAGAGAAGGGTAACACACCCCACGACCCCCCACGATCCCGGCGGGGCTCAAGAGCACTCGGCTGCCGACACAGCTTTCGGGCGGTGATGCGGCACCCCCGCCCGGGCCAGCCCCCAGCGCCCCCGGTACTCACCGCGCAGTCCTCCAGCAGCGTCACCACCCGGCCGGGCTGTGGGCAGAGGAAAGGCACCCCGTTAGAGCCGAGCCGCGACACGGGCACCCCACGCCCCCGCCGCCGAGCCCCCCTTACCGTCTTCTCGCTGCCGCGGTGGAAGGTGTCCCCCTGCCAGAAGCGGCGGCAGTAGCCGCGGATGAAGCCCACCTTGCGCGACGTGAACTCGAAGCCCGGCCT
>VZRL01001129.1:492670-536680 GCA_013397895.1 Origma solitaria
ATGCAACGAGGGCGGGAGGTTTCGCGGCCCGGGTTGCGTCAGGCGCGGCCGCTCGGCCCCGGGACACCCCGGCCCGGCCGCCGAGGGGTCGGCCCATCCCGTCCCGTCCCGTCCCGTCCCGTCCCGTCCCGTCCCGCAGCGCTCGCTGCGAGATTCCCGCCTGGGAATGCCGGGGGATCAGCCGCTGCCAGACCCCAGAGGCCGCTGGAGCAGAGCGAGAGCGCGCCGTGCCCAAGAGGGAGAAGCTGGGTGGAATGAGCGGGCCAGCGCTCCTTAGGAGCCTGCCCCACGCTCCCGGCTTTGGCTTTGTCCCAGAACCTGAGGCGCTGCGCTGGAAAAGCAAGCAGTTAATATTTAACAGGGTGAAGCGACAGCTCCGGACGTCAGCAGGACCACGGCATAAGGCACACAGGCGAAACAGAATAATAACATCCACACAAATGCAAGGACGTGGTGCTGAATCCTGCTACTTGAGTGCATTTTCCCTAGAACTGCATCCAGGCTGGAGTGTCAGCTTGTAATATACAGCATTTGTTACATGGATGGGTCCAGGTGCTGTCTGTGTATGGGCTGAACACCGAGATGTAAACCAGCTTTAGGCAGGTTGTAACAGCTAAAGAGGTGGATGTTTTATGTTACAAAGTTGTTCATTTTGGTGAGAGAGGAGGAGAAAGAATGAAAAGCAAAACCACCAAGGTATTTCTCATTATTGTTCTTGTCCCCTGCACTTAATCAATCTAAACAGTCTATTTACAGTTTTATTTAGTTTCCTGTTGGTCCCCATCCAACTGGCACCCACCTTTCCATTCCACTTCATAGGGCATTGCAGTGACAGCACACAGAGACTGTGGTGGGCGCTCCCTGCACTGTGGTGTGTTCACCACGGGTAACAAGAGTCCACAGCTCTCACATCTGCCCTGCTGCTCTGTGCCTTACACAGCATGTCCTTTTCTCCTGCTCTCGATGACTGACTTTCTGACTTGTCACCATGGATGACCCTTCACAAGATCAGCCTTTTAACGGAGCCCAAAGCTCCTTCATTTTCCTCTCCACTTGCGCTTTTCCCAGTCACCTTCTCTGTCTTACTCAGGCTCAAAGGTATGGGGTTGGCATGGCATGCTCCCAGCCCTTCACACCACACACCCATGCTGCTACAGGCTTGCTGCCTCTTACTCCTTTTCTGATGGTCGCTTTCCATAGGCAGAAGGTAAATCCATCACCTGTTTGTACAGCTGCTGTATTCAGAGGCCTTAGTCAGACCAGAAGGTCCTCCAGAAAGTGTTCTTAGCAGCTGTCTGTATCAACGCTCCGCTTGGCAAAACAAGAAATAAATCTCAAGTCTTATATTTTCAGTCTTGCCCATCCCATCCCCTAACATACAATACTCCTGCCTTAGCAGGTGTTTGTCAATGCTAAAATGATGTGGCCTTTCAATCAAATGAAACCAGTGTCCTCTGAGAATTAAACCAGTCCTCTGTGTCCCATTGTATATGAATGGCAAGTGTATATTTTCCATATCTAGTTTTGGTTTTTTCTTTCCTGCTAAAATCAAGGAAATTTCAGCAAACCCCCAATATGTAGTTAACAAAAGCATAAAAACACTTGTCTGTAGGTGCACCCTCATTATCAAGAGCACAAAAAGACACAAATCAGTGTCTAAAATATAAGCTGAAGTGGCTCTTGCCAGGTTCTAGTCTTAGTAACACCAGTGGGAAAAAAAACCCTAACCTGTTTCTTCAGCTTTCCCCAGGGTGTGAATTTTATCCATCTTCTTGGTTTGTTCAGTCTGGAGGACACTGAGGGGACACCTCATTGTGGTCTTCAACATCCTCATGAGGGGAAGGAAAGGGGCACATGCCTGTCTCTTCACTCTCATAACCAGGGACAAGACTTGAGGAAGTGTCATAAAGCTGAGTCAGGGGAGATTTAGGTTGGATATCAGGAAAAAGCTTTTCATCCAAAGGTAGTTGGGCACTGAAACAGGCTTCCCAGGGAAGTGGTCACAGCACCAAACCTGTTTGGGTTCAAGAAATGTTTGAATAATGCTCTTGGGAACGTTGTGTAGTTCTTGGGGTGTCCTGCATAGGACCAGGAGTTGTACTCTGTGATCCCGACGGGTCCCTTCCAACTCAGCATATTCTGTGATTCTGTGATCTGAGAAATGCACTGGATTATGCATATGTGACAAACAAAGCACTAGATATTTTATCTGCTGGTACAAGCTAAGGAAAATTGGACCAAGAAATAAAAAAATACATCACCGGGAAGTGACTGCATGCCTGCTGGTGGGGGAGAAAAATTGCTCCTTTCCTTTGCAGAGCTTTCTCATTAATATGTCTGCCTTTGCCAAAAGACTCTGCTGCATGGCTAAGCCAAATCTGCAATGGAGAGCCAATGTGTACAGCAAAAGCCTTAAGGCACCAGCTTCAGATCCCACACCAGTTAGACACTACAGGTCTCTGCTCCCCGCAGTGCCGTACAACCAGATCGATGAGGAATGAGGTTAGAAACTCCTTTTGAAGTCCCTGGTTTTCTTGTGTAAATTGGGATATTGCTCCATCATTAGGAGCACAGCCTGAGGGAAGACTTGCTGAAGTGGCATATACAGCAAG
Source organism: Origma solitaria (assembly GCA_013397895.1). Lineage (NCBI taxonomy): Eukaryota > Metazoa > Chordata > Aves > Passeriformes > Acanthizidae > Origma > Origma solitaria. The sequence continues at coordinate 495,283 of VZRL01001129.1, forward strand.
AGGTTAAGAATATTTTTTGTTGCTTCAAGCTTTCCTTCATTCATTTCTTATGTTGACTGTACCTTCACTGTACTTCGGTTAAATAAACCAAGGGCATGAGGATCACTAGGGGTGAAGGGCTGAGCAAAAAAGGTGTCTTGCAGACAGTATAGGTGCAGCTATGAAAGTGAAGCAGGTGGATATAAAGGAGAGGGTTTAGTGTCTCTTGGTATTGTTGGAGCTTGTGTTCACAAGGCAAGGGGAACAGCCTGCCAAACTGACCCACAGGAACGTTCAAACAGGTGTGAGGGAGGATGTGGAGCAGCAGTGGAGTTAACTCTTAGGGAACACGATGTGGATTTTGTAGTACAACAGAAGGAGATGGAAAAAAACATAGGATTTTAACAGTTTAACAGTGATTAAGGGAAAAAGATAAATGGAATATAATAGTCATACTCAGTTAACATAATAATAATATAAAAACCTCTTAACAGCAGTAAGAATGTTTACTTTGGCCTGGAACCTTTGGGAAAGAGAAAAAAACCCCAATCATAGCTTAATTTGTTACTCCTGAAACTAGTTTTTCCAGGTTTCAGGAAAAGGAGGAGCTAGTTTCTCTTTAGCAGTGTATGCTGTGCTTCCCCAGAGCAAGCAGCCCCATGTTAGTGTGAGGTGACCAGCAGTGCCAGGGCTGCCTGTTTTTCAGGATAGCGGTGAATCACCTTAGAACCAGAGGAGCCAACAACAGGGCTGGCATGACACATAGCAGTGGCTTGTGTGTCACGCTCTTATTTACTTCAATAAACTGAGGGCACATACTGGCTCTTACCAAAAGTTGTTCTATTCAGAAAATATCAGCTGGGGACAGGAGGATTGCCAGATCATTTTGAGATACCACCACATCTTCCAACAGCTTGGCACTGCTTTCCTCCCTACAATGAGCAGACAGGAGAATCTACAACTTCAATTGTCCTCTTTTCCTGAAGGTTTCAGTAAAGATTAAAACTACTGGAATGGGAGATGAAGTTCAAAAAATGCCACAGATGTTTTAAAGCAATGTAACTCAGTACTATTCACCTGATATTCACAAAGCCACATCCACGTGCATCACCAAGGGTCTTACTCACTTCTGTTTGATGAATCCAATTCTTATGGCATTTACAAATCCCCTCCAGATGTGAACACTTACCATAGAAACATGCAGTCAGCCTTGTTTCAAAGATGGAAATGCAGAAGCTGCATTGTCAAAGCTTCCATATTAAAACTCAAGGATCAGGAAAGACGTATAGAACAGCAGGAAATGGATGTATTTGAATTTGTTTGCTGCATCCAAAGGGAACACGCTTCCATTGTTAAATTCATTGACTCATGGGGTTAAATATAGTCCTGAGCGAAGAGAACTAGAAATGGCAAAGGATATACCATTATGTTAAAGAGAACAGCTGTGAAATCCAGGGAATAAAGTACTGTAAGGACACCTGACTGAAAAGCAAGTCTAGGACAAAGGTGATCATTTGGGGGATTCTTCTGCAGGATAGAACTTGAGCTGATGCTGACCTACTCCACATTCAGTCTGTTCACCCTATGACTGCTACAGCTCTGACTGTTGTCAGCTAGGTTGGGAAATTTTGCAGCGTGCCCAGTTCACAGATGGGAATGATAAACTTGATTAATATTTGAATGTGTTATATGAGGAGGAAAAAAAATCCATGTGGCTAATGAGCATTTTAACATGCCATCAATACCCTACCAGTGGCCTGGCTGTTGGCTGAGAGGTCCTTTAAGAAAACCCAGCACTATCATTTTGGCTTTTGAGTTGTACACCAGAGAGATCTGCTGCACAATGGGTTTTGCTGAGTTCCCCCACCCCATTCCCACTTCAAGCTACTGGGCAGTTTTGACCCCCCTGGCAGGAGCTGGCCTCAATTCCTCTGGTCATCCTGTCCCTCTCTCATATTCCCTGTTGCTAATAAAGTCCCTCCCAGCATTAGTACATAAAAAAATTCTCTATAAAGAATAAACAATTTCAGAGATGTTTTTTTAATTGGTTAGAAGTAGATATAGTGAGCAGAGACTGGGGAGACAGTGCGTAGGGTTGTAGCAAGAGCATAGGGAATTTTGTCTTTCCTCCCTTCAGGGTAGGAAAGAAGCTCAAACGCTTCCTGATAGCTTAGCTTGAGGGATGAACAAATTGGACACTGAACTTATATACACACCAAGTGTAATAATCTGAGTATAGACTTGTGGAAACTCCTTTTGCTTGAGCCCACAGCATCCCAAACCTAGGAGCTCATCTGAGTGCCAGGCTGTGAGTCATGAGCTAGATTGGCTCATCTTTTGGTACAGTGTAACCCCCTGCTCTTTGCTCCCCATGGCCTCACTCTGCTGCCCAAATACTAGAGGGGCATTTTGAGGAGCCATGTGGATGTCCACATTAGCAGCTTTAAGGTGAGACACCAATGGAGGAGGCATGGGCTCACAAGGCCTGGGGTGGGAACCTCAGCCCTGAGCTAATGTAATGTTGTCATTTAGCTTCATGTTAGGAAGTGATTTCATTTCAGTTCCAGTATAAAAAGAAGAAAAACGGGTTTATAGCTAAAATTTTGAACAAGTCTGAGAAAAAACCTGAAGGAACTGGTTGATACAAGCAGGTAGACAGAGTCCAAAGACAGAAATGTGGAAGACCAACAGAAATTTTAATTTATTAAAATTAATTAATTCAAAGGTAGAAAGCTTTGATTTGCTTCCTAAGCAGGGTAGGATAACTGTTTAGGGAAGTAACCAGGTGATTTCAAGAACAGTTTAAGAACTAATAGGGAACTCATACAGGACAGAAAAGGAATAATGCAACAGAGAATATTATGTTTTGGCACTTTGCTATGTAATGAAGCAAAAGCTGCAGAAGTTAGGGCCAGTTTGCATATTTGCAAAGAGTTTAAACCCAGTAAGAAGCTTTCTAGTCAAATAAAAAGAGGATCAAGATAGGACTGAGATTACAGGCAGGGATATGACTGTCAAGACCAAAGATATATTAGATGCAAACCAATAAAAGACACGATGGTGATTACTGTGAGGCCTTTAAAATAATTGCCACATCTGAAGGAAAAGCACTGTTCTTAGAACTCCTGGTGCTTGTGTCAAGGGAGCTGAAAGAAGAAACACAAACCAAGAGTTTATTAGCAAAGAATGTAAGTGGGACAGGTACCACATGACTGGAAAATAGCAAGTGGTGCCTGTATTTGAGACATGAAAAATAAATCCCAATTTAGCAAACTAAAGCCCTGTTACTGAAACTGAAATCACACAAAGGGATATGAGCATTAGCTGGACATGAGTGGCTTTGCTTGAAGATTGAAAAGAATATCCTAACCTGCAAAGCAGCAAGTTTTTAAATCTGCACCCTCCACTCCTCCATACAAAGGGCCAATACAGAAAAATAAGTTCTTTATGTAGATTTAACTGCAACAGAGATTATGTGAGGTCATTATCTCTATTGCCCACTGCCTTTCTCTCCAGTGCTCTGGTTTGATGAGCAGAAAGTTTTCATTTCAGGAATATCACAGGAAGTAGCTGGAATATAGCCAAGCTCCAGAGTTTCCACAGATTTGTAGCATCGGAGAGGCTTCATCAGTTTGCAGTGATAAGGTTTTGTCCTGACATGCTTGCAGCTGTTCCTACCCAGATTGTCACAGTGCCTTCGTAACAAGCATTGCTTCTCTGTGGCTTAGATGCTATGGATCCATTTCCTACAACATAGCTAGCTGGAGTATGACCACAAAGCCCTAAACAAGCACAAACTGAGAGTTCTGAAATATCTGACTGATACATTAATGGCAAAGCAAGGGCTGCAGAACAAATGCAAACCCTGAATCACCATCTCATCCCTTGACTACTGAGAAGAGCCAAATACAGCGACATTACAGTATCATCTGGAATTTTGATGGGTAGAAGGAAGTTGAAATTCATGTTCTACTTACCAGCAGAGAAGTGAGCTATAAAGTCAGCCACCAAGCTTTAAGAAAGGACCACAAGTAGACAGCATGCTTTCTGAAGAGAGGAAGCAGCAAGCTGCCAAGTGTAATAAAGGCACAAGAGATTTCTCCTTGGGAACAAAGCCATAAACCACACAGCTAAAGAGACGAGAGAAAGGCCTATAAAGAGAGAGTAAGGGCAAAGTCTGCAACAAAACTAAACAGCACAAAGAGGAACAAAGTCCTCCCTCTGCCAGGCATCTGGTAACCCCAACATAGTCCACTGTAAGGAAAGCAGCCAGCCTCCTAGCAGCCCTACCCCTCTTTGCAATGGCCAGAGGGACGGATTTTTACCTGGAACAGTTACTAATAGTCTTCATCTGAGAGAGGAAGGAAACCCACTTGCTACCCACTCATCCAAGTCCCTATCAGGGCAAAAAGGAGAGTAGTAACAGTGCTTTTGTTTAGACTCTTGATTGCTCCAGGGCAGGAAGATATGTGCGTTGACTGTACAATCAAAGCAATAACCCAACCACTGAATGTGTGGGACTTATGGATCAGTGTGGACAAAGAGTGATAAGTAGCTATCTCAACTTCTGTTCCTCCTTTACTGCATCCCTCTCCTTTACAGTTTTTGATGTGTGAGTATGACTTACTTATGCTGTATTTCACTCTTTTGAACATTTGAGTTCCACGCAAATGACCTACCTAATGCGATGCTTACTACAGAGGAAGACAGATGCTTTATGCTGTTGTATCAATAAATGAGATTTGTTTATTTCTAGAATGACTAAAAGTCTCATTGCTGTGACCAAAAAACCCAAGTAGTCCTGAGATTGTGGCTCATACCAAGCAGGTTATTGTTAGTGACAAGTACTAAAAAATTTTGGTTTAAATGTGGCCATGCTGGGCAGAATTTTTTGTTCTGATAAAAAGACTATGTCTCTGTCTGAAGGAAATTTGCAGTCCTGCTGAAAATATTTGTCTTTGTATTTTAGTATCTCTGGCACATACATTGAAAACTGTTTTTAGTTTGAAAAATAGGTGTAGATGTGTTGTATGTGAGGTAATATCTGGAGATGTGTTGTATGTGAGCTAGCATGTTTGGTTTTGTGGTATTAATAGGACAGATTCTGTCTCAACAGTAACACAACTCCTTTTGTGATTTCCTAAGTCATGCCCGCTTAGGTTGTGGGCCCTTAGTTCTCAGCTGTCTCAAAATAAAACTCTGCTTTTATTTGGTAATCTAGATCTTCAGTTTCCTTTTCTGAATCTTCCTGTGATTAGCCCAGCAGATCCAAAGACCTCTCCTTCCTAATTACAGTGCTCTTCCTGAAGATGAGGAACAGAGCATGTCAATGATCACCACCTTCCTTAAAGCCCAATGCTATTTATTTAGAACAAAATGTTATGGGAAAAAAGCTACTTAATAAGCCAAGAAATGACTCACACACCTGCTAAGTGTTGCCTGTCTTCCTTGTGGTGCCCTGGCAAATATGATAAGCAAGATCTGCCAGCTCTTTAATTCAGAGAGAGCATCTGTGTATCAGCTCGTGCTGTCTCTGCCCCAGAAGACAAAAATGAGTGCCAGGATAACAGGCATGAGAACTTGCGTGAAGACACGCAGGTTCCACAGAAACACTTCTCATTCAGCCTGGAGCATAAATGAATAAATAGCATGTGCTGCCCAGGAGTCGGTCCACACCATCCTTCCCATCCTGTGGGCCAGCAGTCAGTTCTGGAGCATCTTTCCAAAGCTGGGTAGACTCCTGCCTGTATCCTGGGGGCCAGTCATGCTGCTCTCTGAAGTCAGGTGCCTGCCATCTTCTTGCATGTGGGAACAGCAAAAATTTGCATGGTTGGATGGCTGAGAATACTCAAAAGTAATCAGTAGCTGTTGGATTATCTCTATGGCCAATGATGGGCATCGTCCTCCTATGCTCAACTGCATGCAAGATCAAAACAGGAAAAGCATCTGCCTGGAGAGAGCTGCTGTGTGTTGGTTGTGACCAGTCCTAGGTTGTCCTGGTGCATTCCATGCTTCATAACCTTTGTGGCAGTTTGCTGTAGCAGCATTTGAAAGCTCGGTGTTATCATTTCCATCATGGGGGTATAATGACTCTCAAATAATTTAAAGCTATTGTAGATTATGAAGATAAAATTATTTCAACATTAAACCTCTTTCAGTTGAGTTTTTAGGAGATATCATGCTTCTGAGCCCTCTGGAATGAGAGGTCAGAGAGTGGAGCTGTAGCCCAGGTGGGAACAGAATTTTTCTTGTGAAATAAGATGGATCCTGTTCTGAAAGGAAGTCATGATTTTTGTGGTCTTTTACCAGACTGGCAATGGCTCTTGTCACAGCCTCTTTGAAATCTGGTCTGGCTTTACAAAAACCCCAGCAATATGTGTGTCTTACTCAATATGTGTGCTCTTTTTGGGGAGGGAAGGTTTCCTTTCTGCCCCGTATGAAACACTGGGGCCATGTAACAGAAGGATTGTGCTGTCCTGCACTAAGATGGAAACAGAAGGCTTCTGAGAACATACTGCATCAAGTCATAGGCTGTGGTGGTAACAGAAGGTAGTAGGAGGAACACCACTGTCCAGGCTTCAGGCACTTGACTGCCCAGCCAAGACTGCTGGTGTAGTGGCTGCAAAGAGAGAGGCTGATCAACAGTGTGAGTCAGAGCATTAGCATAAATTGAGGTGAATTCCCTGTGGCTGCACTGTGTATAAGGGGGTGTGTTTGGGGGAAGCTGACTCCAGGCACGTATAAGACTGGGAGCTGCTGGGCTGATTCACCTGTGCTCCTTGTGACGCCGTGCAGAGCCCTGGACTGCACAGCTCTACCAGCTGGGCTTACAGTGACCACTGCTGTTTCTGTCCCAGCTTTGTGTCACCTAGACATGCGTATGCCTGCAGCCAGTGACTTCACCTCCCTTCTCCAGGCAGAAACAAGAAGTCAGTGCCCAGAATATGTATCTTTGCTTTTCTTCTCTGGGCATAAGTCACGGGTGTGTTTTGTGTGCAGTGGTAAATGTGCTGCTGTGCTGTGTCAGAATGCCTGAGCAAGCAGGACTCCTGCAGTCCTGAGCAGCCTGTCCATGAACCAATTATAACTTCCCTGCTCTCAGTGTGTGTGTGAGAATGTTTCTGCCAGTCTTTTGATGGAATGAGTGGCAAGGAAGGGTAACTTGACAGCTTTTCTGTGTGTGGAGAAGATGTTTCTGCTGCACCTTCTCGCCGTGTAAGCAGTGTGTGGGAAGTGTTGACAGTGCAGTTCTGTGGGCCGTGCTCCTAATTGGGAGGCAACAGGAAAGTGACTCATGAGACATTGCATCCTCTTCTGTGCAGGGAACATAGTGACTTGAAGAACAGGCACTGGACCACACAGAAGCTGTGGGATTGACAGCAAAATGACATGGGCTGACAGTGACCAAACTCTTGGCTGGTTAAGATCACGACTAAAGTCATCTGAGCTCCTCTTAGGAGTTCCTCAGCTATCAGTGACCTGTGGGCACCAGCAAATAGAGTTCTGCTTCATCCAGAGCTGTCATACTTTGCCAGGGTTTTAATAGCTGTGGCTGAAAACAGCATCCAGTGTTGACAGAACAAGGTATTTACTGTTAACCTGTTCTCATATCTGCTTGCATAACTTCTCTGTGTGTGTAACTGCAATGTCAGTCTGAACTTTTTCCTGCACTCACCATGTCCTGATGTTTCTACTGTCTCGGCTGACCCTGACCTATCAACATTCCCTATGAGATTGCTTTTCTCTGTCTGCTCTGATTCTGCTATTGATCCTGTTCTGGCACTAACCTTTTCCAGCTCTGCCATGACACATCTCCGCTGCAGATTTTAATTCTTCTTATGTTCCTAACCTTGTCTTATCTGAAACCCTGCTACATGTTGAGTTTTTTAGAACTGACCTGAGAGCAGAAGCTCAGGTGAGCCATGCTGAATTCAGTAATTTCATCTATTTATGCCAAGGCCAGAGACTTCCTTGTCATTCTTCCCATTCTAATGTCAGCTCTCAGCAGTTCTTTGGTAGTTTGAGGTGCTGTGGTATCTTCCCAGTGCCAAATACTCTGCCTAGTTATGTCTGGCTGTATGTGGAGACAGTAACAATCTCACCAAAGCAGAATGTAAGTGCAGTTTATCTGCCTTGGCTGGAGTAAAGGATAGTGTAGGGTGCAGGACTACATGCATCTGGGCCCATTTGGTTCTTGAAAAATAATGGGACGGTTTTTGAGAGGAGGTGGGAAAGAGGGAGAAGCGAGATTGATGTGGTTTATGTGCTTTTTAGAAGTAATCTACTTAAATTAATCCAATCTGAATTCTACCTGCATCCCTGTACAACATTTGTAGCACTTGTTCTTCCAAAGCCAATTGTAACAACACAGAGTAAATGGTGATGTAGTTTGGTTGAATCTGGATCCATATTTTACCAGGACACCCTCCTGTTTAATGGCTAGTGTGAAATCTGGCAGTGAGCTATACAGTGCTGACTATGGGGAATCTTCTCCTGAGGCAGAATACATCTGCAGACACTCTGGTTGCATGGACACTGGAAGCTGATGACTGGTGTGTCAGTGGAATATCAAAATCATAACTGGGGTGATTGGTACGTTACGTAATGAATGGACTGGAATGCTGTACACAAGCAGAGGCACCGTCACCACCTGTTTACTAACTCTGATGTTACACATAGCCTGAGGTTACATCAGGCTAAAGAGCGCACAGACAGATTCTTGTGAGGTGGGAACGCTGTACTGGTGCCAGGACAACAGCTGACAATGTCAGCTTTTTTTGATAGGTATTTCCCTCCCCTCATTTCAAGGAAAAGCCTCAAAATGTTCCCTTGACAGTACCCTCAGTATAAGATTTCAGGATTCTCAGCTAATACATGTATTTCAAATCCTCAAAGATGTGTGAATCCTACCTTGGTACAGATTGCACTGTTAAGGAGAGACTCTGTCCTGTTATCTGTGTGTTTTGGATAGAAACGAATTCCTTGAGCACATTTTTTCAGTAAGAAAATAAATAAGCTCTTACCCCAGAGCCTCCAGACAATTATAACTAAGTGGCTGTACAGCTGCTTGTGTTACAGTTTCTGATGAATGTGGCATTGCTATCAGCAGTGCTGGTGCATGTATAACCTATTCTTAATTTTGTGGTTTACACATACATGTCATGTTGTGGAACAGTGAGTGGTTTCCAATATATTTTAGTCTTTTCTAGTTAAGTCCCCTTTTAGGAAATCTGTGCCGCGAAGATAGGAAGGCTGTTGCCTTGTAGCCTTTAAGACATTAATGATTCTTTAGGATAATAATTTTCTCTTTTTAAAATCACCCTCTGATCTCAACCTCCAATCCCACAGCACTTGGCTATAATCTGCCAAGACCCCAGCCTAGCAGCAGGTAGCTTGCAGCATCAGCTGGAGCACCTGGGCACTGTCTGGAGGAGAGCGGCTTCATGCAGAGGCGGATGCAGGGTGAAAGGACAGTAGTGTTCTCTCCAGGATTTTGGTTGGCAGAAGCTTATTCCTAAAGTCTGTCACTACATGCTAATGCCAAAGCCTTTATCTTTATTCCATGTCACACTGCCTCAAACTGTGGAATGGGCAGTCACAGTGCTGCCCTTGCATAGACTGACTATCTGTGTGTATAATGTTATGATCAGACCCTGTTATGTTTTAAAGCTGAGACGAGAAAATAAGGATCAGAGGTTCCTGATTGAAGATTGATAAGAATGTGTTTAAATCACTTGATGCTGAACTTAATCATGTGCTTAAGATTAAGCAGTTAGTGATTCCTTTAATTTGAGTCTGAGCCTATGCATAACAGATGTCTTCAGAGTCAGAGGTAGGAAGAATCCCTCCAAATCTGCCAGTGCCTTTTCTCTCCAATCCTGAAGATGGCTGTGGTGATCAAACTATTGCCCAAGGACTGTTTCATGCTGCATCTCTCGCTGAATCATCATCACCTATTCTTCCTTCTCCCATCCCCTACTCCACTACCTTCTGTGCTGAAACAGGACCCTATAACATGAAGTGTCCTCAAACAAAAGCTGTGGATAGCTGTTCTCTTCTAGATTCAGCTAATGGGAAAGCCACAGCTTTTTCTTGCTGCTTCTCCAGACATTCTGGCAGAGTTGTGTGTATATGTTTTATCCTAAATGAGCAGGACAAACAAACTGCTCTTCAGCAGGTTAAGATAACATCTGATGGCACAGTAGCTTAGGGTGCATATTCACCTCCAAGCATCCCTCTTTTCCCTTAGCAGCCTTGTGGCAGTGGGTCAAGCCCAAAGGCTTCCTTCCCCCCTGCACAAACTGTGGAATCCCAGGGACTGAGACCCCCCTGGGGTGGAGCCGATGGTGGATTGCCCCAGGGAAGGGTTTAGTTCTGACTCCTGTCTCTCAGTCCATAAAAGCATATCATATCTCCCTCTCTCCTTCCTTCCTCCTTCCTGATTGGTCCCTGTCCCTTGTCCCTCCCTGGTCCCTTCCCGGGCCTTCTGAGATTGGCTGTTACCCCCAGAATAAAGTCTGATGCCCCGCTGGGCTCTGGGTCTCTCACCCCAAGTCCAGGCAGCTGACCACTGCGTGTCTGTGTGTCTGATTGCTCTGGGCGAGGGAACACTCCCTCTACCCCTCCGGCTTGTGGACGCAGAGTGGCTGCAAAGAAGGACGGCGTGGCCTCTGGCCAGGGGACCCTAACCCCGTCTGTGGTGAACCCAGATTTCGGGGACACCGACAGAACCCACCAGAAGGCTGCCCCAACCCTGGCGGTCGCCCGGTCCAGCCCAAGACACCGGCGCCACAGCCTCATTACATGGGCTTTCTAAAATTTTCCGTGCCCTGTACTGCAAAGCATCACAGCAGAGCCTTAGGATTTCTTAGCCCTTGGATTTCCAAGGGTGAGCAGATAAAGTGAAGGGGAGCAGACGACTATTCTGTGTCAAGGGCTTGGCTATGAAAGAGCAGCTGTGGATGGATACATGGATAGGCAGGTTAAATGCAGCAGCAGGAAGGATTTAGATTTTGCTGCAAGATGATGGAATGGCACCAAGTGGTGATGGGGGTAGCTGAAGAGGGCTCCATTCATTGAACAAAGCCCATGTACTGCACTTCTCTGCAGTCAAACAATGCAAATATGAGGCACCAAATCTGAGCTTCCTCCCTTCAAGCCAGGGTGACTTAATGTATGTTGAACATAAATATAGTTTTGCCATGTGTCTTCTTTCAAACATCAGCAGATGTGAGGTCTTTTAGTTCTGTCATAACATGGGGTTATGTACCAAAGAAAAGTCAAAACTAGACTCCATATCAACCTCTGTGGAGCCTTGAGCCTGAGAGGTGACCCCTCAGACAAATTTCAGCCACTTTCCTGTAACAGAACAGGACTATTTTCCTTGAGCTATTTTTGGCTGTTCTTTAGGTATATATGTGGTAGAAGAAGATAATGAGAGCAATTAAAGAGATGCTGTGCTGGAGGTAATGGAAAGAAGGTGTCATGTTATGATTGTGTAATAGCTTCACATTTTATGTATTGCTCATGGTGGAACGTGCCATAAGAGGACTCAGTACCTGAGTGGAATTGTCATTGTGGCATGTTACAGCATCAGTGATATATGCCGCAAAGGTTGCATCATAAAGCTGAACATTACCATTAAAGAAGAGCCTTTAAGTGGGAGAAATCCATGTGGGAAGGCCAAGCTGGTGGCTACATGTGGCTTTTCCCAGAAGACATCAGATCAAAATAGTTACAAGCTGAATCCCCCAGTTTTTCTGTGTTTGTTGGGAACATAGTGCACTGGATTTGAAAACAATTGATTTCATGGTTTGTGACCAGGCTAGTCAAAAAACAGCTACAAATGGGAAACTGAAATACAAAGGCAGGACAGAAAACAGAGCTGAGCTCTCAATATGATTCTTTAAATTGAAAAAGCTATAAAAGGTTGGCATAGATTTCATGAACAAGGGAGTTGCGGAACAACACAGTTTGAAAGCATCATTGTTTTTTGTCAAATTTTTATTGACAAATCTTTTTCCGGGTATGTTGCCTCTGTATGAGAGAAATTAAAGCAACCGCTTAGATACTGTTATTTGACAGATATTGTATATATGGATCCTCTTAAGAAAACTGAGCAGGCAAATTCCTCTTCCCATACAGGTTTTTTTCCTCTGCTGATCTCTTATTCTCCTCATTTCCAAGGGCCCTAAGTAGAATCACTCACAATCACAGAATATTCTGGTTTGGAAGGAACCCACAGGATCATCAGAGTTCAACTCCTGGCCCTGCACAGGACAGCCTCAAGAATCACGTCATGCGCCTCTTAACCTGCATATGGAGAGATGATGTGAAAGAAAGATGCTGATGACCATGACATCTGAAATTATTTTATGGCTTTAGTAGACCACGAGTATCATCAAAGCTTGTGTTGGCCTTGCTCTATTCACTGCTCTAGCCTGAGCATACCTCTTGCCTGAGCAGGCTCAGATGTTGCATCAATGTCCTCTAGTAACGCACAGAACTCTTTTTACACCAGTTAATTGAGTCTAACTATCCCTCACAGAGGCAGGTGAGTAAGTACTAGCCTCACTTTACACCTAGGAAGAGTGGGACGGGAAAGTGGCTTGACCCAAGTTTAATTGGCAACCAGTATGAGCAATGTCAAATACCATGTTTGCCTGCACCCAAGCCCTGTGCGTGCAGAAATGGTGAAGTTCCTTGCAGAACATGGGAGAGAAGTGTTAGGCTACCCATTCTGTGTTAGATATACTGCTTGTTGGGTGCTAGGTAATGTGTTGAGAAGGGCATGAGGGGAGCAGGCTCAGGGGCACAAGTTGCATTGCCAAGCAGAATAACAGTACTAGTGACGTGGTGGCAACAGGCTTGCACTGACCTGCTGGGCACTGGCAGCCGGACAGCCTGGGTAGTCTGATGGCAAAAGGGATGCTGGCCTCATTTCAACTGCTCAGTCTGGCTGCATCAGTGCCCTGGTTGGTATTTCCTTCCTTCTCCTCTAAAGAAAAGACAAGATAATTTGAAGCAAAAAGCCAAGACTTTGCCCTCTGGAGGGATTCCAGGGTTGCAGATGGACTGGGCTGTTCGCAGTGCTGCTGGAAAGCAATTACATTTGCAGTTCAGGGGAAAAGAAGAGGAGGAGGGAGAGTCACTGAACTGACAGCAGGGATAAGAAGGTAGCTCATTAGCACATCATCTTTTCTGCACCCTTCTGTGTGGGAGCAGATCTCCATATGATGACATTCAGAGTCTGGCAAGAATGTCATCCTGGAATTAGAAGGAATTTTTCTGCAAGAAAGTGTGAGCAAGTAGGTTTAAAGAGATCAAAAGTGAGTTCCTCTGTGGTCCAAAGAGCATAAAGGTTCATCCTTCAAGGTTGTTCTGAAACTTCACCATCATCTGCTGACCTGGAATATGAAGACAGAGTGTGGAAGTAATGAGGTATTCATTAAAACAAAAAAAAAAAAAACAAAAAACACAAACCAAAAAACAAAACAAAACCAAACCAAAAAACCCAAACCAACCAATCAAAACGAAACTTAAACCCCACCCCTTCTGCTTTTCTCAGTCCAGCCTTGGAGTGCATGCCAAGAAGCACCTATTTATTGCACTGTATCTATGGTAAATCATAGCTGGGAAAGATCATATCTCCCTTTACTTTGTAAACATCCTCTATGGTGGATGAATTTTTAAGTGAACATTAGAATTAGAGAGCTGATAATGTACTGAGCAGTTACTTGAGCTTGGAGAATTCCAGTGGAAGCCATGCAAAAAACCTTGTCTTTATGGCATTCAAAACAATTTGGAGACACACTGTGTCAGTGACGGTGGCCTGTTGGAAACACCACAGTACACTAGTAATAAAGATATAATATACTTAATTATGACCTAAAGGGTGAATTCCTTATAGGCTTATCCAAAAGACTCATGTGACTGCTTAACAACACTCCCATCCCCTGAGTAGTCCTCCTGGTCCCACAGGAAAATATCAGAAAAAGCATACCTTAACTGTTCCCTAAAGGAACAGCTGAGAATGGGAAATGTGCACGTCTCACATCAGGCAAGCAAAAAGTCTGTGCACTGAAACAATCCTCAGTGGCAGAGCTGTGTCTCCTTTTTATGAACATGTCTGTGTTGCACATGACATTATTAGAGTCCTTTTGTTGAGACATGGATGAAGGGGTAAAGAATGAACTCATGCCAAAAGCTTTTGAACCCAGTGAAGCACCAGGTGAAGACCAACCCTTATTTTCTCTCAATTCTCTTCAGTATAAACCTTGTCCAGTTCAGGGTGGAGGAACTGGAGTGCCCACAGGACCCACAGCGCCATGCTGTGGTAACACCTCTGTTTGGACAGGCAGTCAGCTCCAGCAGCCTGGGTTTGCAGCCAAAAGGAGGCTCTTCAGTATTGCCTCTTTAGGATTCCGTTTGTGTCAGTGTAGGAGCTATGCCATTTTCCTGGGCTCATCCCACAGGGTGCTAAGTGACAGCAAGGTGTAGGGCAGGACTGCAGAGAGGTGTTTGTCCTTAGTGGTAACACAGCCTCCATTAACAAAGGATCTCCAAACACTGTACAAACACCTGCTGTAACTACAGAGGATAAACAATACCTGATGGAGAACAGGATGGACAGAGAAATGGGGAATTCTGCAAAGGGCGGCTGCAGAGACTGAACAGTAGGAGTTGGGAAAGAGGAGAGGGAATGTACCTCTAACCCTGAATTCCTCTGATCCCGATTTACACCCATGTAACTGTTGGAGTCAGTGCAATTACATTAGTAGGAAAGCTAGCTGAGAAATAAAAAAATAGTTCCATGTCTCTTCACGAGTTTTTCTTTGTACTGCTAGGAAAGCTTTCTTCACACTCCAGAACACACTCCCATCCAGGTTACAGGAAACTACATGCTGCAACTGCTTAGCAATGCTTTTTATACAAAACTAAAGCAGAGAACAAGAGGAGAACACAAGATGTGTGCATCAAATACTGCACAGGTTAATGCAAAGGCATTTTGGACATAATCCTTTAGCTCTACAAAATTACAGGTGAGGCTGCTCAGCACACTGGAAGCAGACACGTGCCTGCATGAAGAGGGGTTCTCTTTCATTTGGCAACTGCAACCCCATGGCATTAGCTGCCACAAGGCACAGGGGGTGGCTGGACTAACAGTATTAAAACAAAGGTGGCGTTGCACCTAGAAAGATATCATAATAGCTAATTTTATAATAATATATAATTGTACTTAGAAAGATAAAAAGAATGGCATTGACCCTTCTGGGAAATGGCTGATCTCTGCAGGTCTGGGGTGGTGTCCTCTCCTGAGGTATCTATCCTGTGTGGATGCCTAGCAGTGCCTTGAATGTCTCTGCCTCTCAGGAACATGACTCAAAAGGGTTGGAGACCTGTAGTTAGTAATTTAGGAAGAGGTAACAGCGCCTGAAGAAATGAAGCAAAAGTGAAATAGAAGCAGAAGCAGACAGTGAGAAATCCTTTTCAAAGTAAATGTACACAGCGCAGATATCTGCCATGACATTCTGATGTTTTTTTCATAGAATCTTAGAATGGTTTGGGTTGGAAGGGACTTTAAAGACCATCTAGTTCCAATCATCCTACTACGGACAGGGACACCTTCCACGAGACCAGGTTGCTCAAAACCCCATTCAGCCTGGCCCTGAACACTTCCAGGGATGGGTCAATCATTCTTGGTCAGGCTTTGCAGCTGCCCACTGCAGTGTTCACCCTTTTTCTCTGTCTCTCACATTCCCCATCAGGTATTGTTATCTGATTCTGGTGTAGGCTTACAAATGCCCCTTAAACTGTTCTAAGTGCCCTTTCACTAGTATAATTCCAGCATGTGTGTGAGCCTGAGAAATGGAAAATGAAAGCCAACCAGCCACACCCAAAACATCAATGCTGCAGAAGTGACTAACTGTGCTGGTCCCTGAGGGGCTCTGGTGGCATCTTTAACCACACCTAAAGAAGCACATGGTCTGCTCTTCCCACCTGCCTCCAGGCTGCCATGGGGGTCAGGCTTTCTGAGCCTGCAGTCCCATTGACAGGAGTGCTGCCTCTCCTGCAAACCTTTGGAAGCCCTGTACTCCATGGCCTCTCTCTCTCCCTATTTGCCTTAGAGTCACTGATTAAATACCTGTATGTTATTGAGACTCTGACAAGAAACACAATGTTGCATGTACAGACTGCTGTTTGGAGGTCTGGGGCTGATTCCTGCTCCCCTGGGCCTCCAGTGTTGCCGAAGACCCTACTGCTGCTGGAGCAGGTCTACAGGTGTCTCCTAAAGCAAAGGGCCAACTGAAAAACCAGAAAGCTTTTCTGTGCCTTCAAAGTGCCAGCTGGAGGGTGGCTGCTCTGCAGCCTTCTGGTTCAGCTATTTTCCATCAATTTTATGATAGTGGGCTGGGGAGAGATGCAGCTTGCTGTCTCCCACACAATGTTAGCCTGTCTTTTGTTGCTGAAGAACTCCTCCTGGTGCTACAGCTGCAGCCCACCAATCCACCTTGTGGCCAGGGAGCACACCAGAGGAGGGTCCTGGGGTGGGATTCTGGTACTGAGGGGAAATGATGCTGTTTGTTTCCTCCCTGTTCCTGCTGCTCTGCAGTAATACTCCTCGTGTGGAGCTGCAGGCTGAAGCTGAAACATGAGCAGTGACTTTCAGAGAGATGCCCTTCCTGGCTCTGCACGCTGGTACTGAATTAATATGTGTTACCTGATGTGCTGCATTATGTGCCACGTGGCAGTAGGTCGCTGAAGGCCAGGGGTATAACTTCCCTGATCCCTGTGGGTTTCTCAAAGGGTAGAGTTTGGTTTGTCTCTTATAGCTTACAGAGGGTGTTAACTTTGAGTCTCATTGAAAATGCCCAAGTTGCCTTCCCTTGGCTGCTGGGGAACATTCTGATACCTTGTCTGTACTGTAATGTGGGTTTTGGTGCCACACACCCTCTTCCCATGACTCCAATCTGACCCTTGAAGGCAGTATTTTGCAATGCCTCAGTGCACTTTCCATGGTCACCTGTGACCTTGCAATTGGGGTTCCAGAGCTGTGCAAAACCTTTTAACTACGTTAAAACCCCCATTTTGGCCAGGCGTCTGCAAACCGTGACCATGCAATGATGCACCTGTACTCCCAATATTAGTGAGGGATCTCTACAGCCACAAATGTTTCTCACAATATTTACCCTCTGTTAGGCCCACTATTCCATTCCCCATTAACCAGAGTGCACAGGCACAGAGCTCTGGTCTGCTTTCAGATCCAAGAGACCCACGGTTCTGCTCAGTTTTAAGGTGCCTTGTGACAGGCAGATGTAGTCTGCCACCTACCCTGAGCCTCGACAGCCTGCAGCTGCAGGCTCAGGCTGTGCCGACTCTACAGACCTCTACCGGCTGAACGGGGCTGGTCAGTGCTGTACTGCTGGCTGCTCAGGGACTGCAAGATTTGTGGAACTGGTGCAAACACTGACTCCCTTTTCCCGCTGTTCTCCCTGCTCCCTGGTACGTATAAACATACTCCGCTTTCCAAAGACAAAACATGAGTGCAATAGCTGGTACATGGGGAAGAGCTCCTTCTGCGTTAGCACTCTCGCCATTCTCACATGCTGCCAATTCATTCACCTGGCACGATCCATTCCTCTCCAGCCTGTTCCCAGCACTGTGCCCCACAGTTACTTGTGATGGGACAGACTGTTCTAAAGGTAATGTACAGAAAGAGCCCTGCTACCACTGCCTGCTCAGATTTCCCATAACACTCAAAATGGAATGGTCATAAAGCTTTATACTGCAAGGGGACTGCTTGTAGTGGCACAGTCTTATTGACAAGTGTTTTGATAAGAAAACACCCAGTACAACCATGCATGTTGTGTTCATTTGGGGTCAGCTAGTGAAATCAGCTTTTGTTTTTTATGTTATAGATCAGTTATTGCCACTTTCATGTCTTCACTCTGCAGTTTAGAATGCCCAGGGTCTTTCCTGTGTTGCATCTCTGAAACATCTGAATATTATGAAAGCTGCAGCAAAGGACAGGTCCTTCCTAAAATACTTTACAGTTTAAACAGACAGGACAGGCAAAAGATGAAGGAAGAGGCATGCTGTTTTTCATTGGTTTGGTTTTTTTGGGCTTTTTTGGGTGTTTTTTGTTTTGTTTTGCGTTTTGGGTTTTTGTTTGCTTGTTTGGGGGGGGGTTGGGGTTTTTTTGGGGGAAGTTTTTCCCCTTTTTTCCTTTTTTTCATTTNGTCTTTAAATCCCATTCAAAATCCTGCTAAAGGCATTACAACTATTGACACTCAAGTAAGAGGGGATTTTTGGGTATGGGTTTCTTTTAAGTTTTGGTGGTTTTTTGGGGTTTTTTTATTTGTTTGTTTGTTTTGGGGGGAGTTTCTGCTTGCTTGTTTCTGGTTTTGTTTTCTATTTTTTTTGTTGTTTTTTTTCCCTGCTGTAGGTGAGATGTATGGAAATAAAAGCACCAGCTTAAAGGTTCCATACCTCTGGTGTATGTCTACAAAGGCTATTTATTTTTCTTCATATTTGAAAGGTGGTGACACAACACACTAACTAACTGGCAATATATATTAGCTGGGTCAGGCTCTGAACTGGGTAGTGGAGGGTGGGAAAGGAACATATTCTAAGTTACATGAGTTCCTTGGGTGCTTAAACAAGGGTGTAAGGAGTAGTGGGAGGAAGGTGTTCTTCCCACCAAAGCCAGAAAGCTCACCTCAGTGGCGGTCTCTGAGCAGGCAGAAAGTGACAGAGAGGGTGTCTGTAGAGGTGGGCCCCATGAGTCCCTTGTATCACCACCTTCTCTGCCCCGCTGACTGATGGTTTGCAGGGTACATCGCTGCCTTCTCCTTGTTTGCGATAAAACCCGGGGAATCATCAGCACCTCATTTTGTTCTCTCTCACTTTATGGGATGTGTGAGACTCACTTCTTTAGCTTTGGGATTGGGCACCCAAGTGGGCAGGGAGAGGGAAAGTGACAGTGTGGGGAGAGGGCTGTACTTCCCATGGCAGCCAGGAGCACCCTCTGCCACCGGGACAATGTCCACGACGGTGTTTTTGTGTGAGCCGAAATGAGGGTGCTGGGAAGTTGGTTCGGGCCTGGGAAAAACAGTTGGCATGGTCATAATCAGGCAGGAAACAGGAAACGGTGTCGTGAGGTAACAAACAGGAAGCGATGATGGCAGCGCAGCGCGGCCCGGTTTGGGCTCGAGCTGAAGGAAAAGGCCTCTCGGCTGTGAGGGAGGCGGCGGCAGTGTCCGCTCTGCAGGCCCGCGGACCGCGGCTCGCTGAGCCCTCAGGCTGGTTATCCTCAGCGGCTACTTAAACAATAAGACGAAAACGGTAAAGGCTTATTTGTGCTTCCGCAGCCATGAGGAGTCTGAAGGATATGAATGAGCCCCCACAATATCCTTCTGAGCCATGTTGGCATTAACAACTCCACCTCATGTGTCAGGAGAGAGAAACAGGCCGCCATCGAAAGGGAGAGCTCCTCAAGGACATGTAGGGGTTAAGTGTCTGCATCCCACTCCCTTCAGAAAAGCGCTGCCTGCTCCTCAAATTCATGTTTAAGGATGCCTCTTGCACAGCTCAAGCCATCTTAAAAGTGGTTGTCAGGTTTCAGTTAATGGCCTTGACCCTTCCAAGCGTCATCTTTCATTCCTTCGCTTATTTCAGATGCCTGTCCAGAGGCAAACGCTGGAGGATCTACCTTTCTGCATGAAGCTTAGATAAGCCACACGGTTGGCTTAAACTAGATGCTTCATGCTTGGATAGCTGCAGTGAGGTGAGATGAGTCTGCATCTGCTGGCGATGGCTGAGAGCAGATTGTGGAGCAACTGCCAAAACGGCAAGGAAATTCTTCCTCCTTGAAAAATGTGTATCTGATGTAAGGGTTCCTTAACATTGTTGTCTCCATGAAGAAAGAGATTTTTTTAATTACAAGCACACAGATATTTCTACCTGTTCCTAGGACGTAAGTGAACTCTGTTTCCAGAAACCTGGACATGCATTGTGAATTGTATCTAGAGTTTTGAAGAACTTCAAAAACCTCCTTCTAAGCAACTTATGACAAACATAAATACTATTAATAGAGTGAAATCAGTAAAATTGTCATAAAGGGAAAAGGTTGGGAGGAAGAAAAGAGCCTCTGTGCTATAAGGAGACATGAGAGTATGGGAAGCTATTGATGAAGAAATTAACACTGGGACCTGGTGGGCTGAAATGAAAGAGGATTAGAACAGGGCCATTTCTTTTTTAATTACCATGCTTTTATTTCATGTGGATTTTTACCCCCCAGATACATTTTATTCAGATTGTCTTTTGTTTCTTCACTGACAGTCTTCCAGAGAACAAATGAGTTTATGATCAAGAACAAAATGCTTTGGCATTTTCTGCCAAAGCAGAAAATATAAGGCAAATATTAAAGAGTGTTAATAGCAAAGTAATTTCAAATGCATAGTGATTCATATCTGCACCAGGAATTTCAACCCTGCTCACAAACCAGTGTGGGAGCCATGTGCCCTGGTACAGGGATCATCAGAGCTCTTGCATGGTGCCAGGAACGGCCAAATCCTGTTCTGACTGGTGAAGGCCTCTCCAGCTATAAACCTAACTCTTGGCAGATCTGTTTGGATGTTAAATACAAGTTAGTTCAATTTCATTTACAAAAACAAACATTGTGCCTCTGTGACCTTCTAGGCAGTTAGTTAAAAATGTAATCACCATAACCACTGAAGCCAGCAACAATTCAACAAATAAGTCATAAAGTTCAGCTAAAAGATGTCATCACCAAACAACCTCTCCTCAAACTGCATGCTTTCCTCCTTTAGATGTGTATTTGCAAAACATGACTATGAGCAAGGTGCTACTTTTGAACCTTGGGACTCTCCCTGGGAGAGCAGCCTGCAGGGTAGGCTGGCTGCAGGGATAGATGGAGTCAGAGCACTGTCTCCAACTTAGCTGGCAAGAGGAAAAACACAATGTTCGCAGGGGACATGAAGAAAGATTAAGCCCTTCCATGATGGTTATGTACTACACTGCTACCTATATGGGAGGCAAGTCCATCACTATTCTACAGTCTATGGAAGAGACAAAGTAATCATGGGATCATCTGTGTTTTGCAGCTCACATAATACCCAGGGCTATGCTATCTCCAGGTGAAGACCCCTCTACATGCCTTAGCTGTAGGTGTCCCCTCTCACATGACATGTCAGCCAGAAGTGACCCAGTCAGAAGGGAGGACTGAGATGGAGTTATTTTCCAGTCTGCTCCGTGCCCTGCACTTCTAAACTTTACCTGCTCTTCTTGCCCACACTCCTGCAGTGTGAGGAGTTGCACAGAGCCTGTCACCACTGAGTTCCTCGGGGACATGTGAGGAGTGCTGCAGGAAGGCAGTGAAGACCTCTGGGTGGCAGTGACTGCTGGGTGAGTTTTGTAAGCAGATCAATGTTGTGTCTCTTCTTTGCATCTCCCAAGGGCTGAAAAGCTTGTTGGAGGGGGCAGCTGATCTATCTGAGAAAGGACCACCTCTGGGAAGGTGATGGTCGTCATCAGGATTTAAAAGGGAGGAAATAAAGGTACATTCCAGGTACAAAGGTCCCTGGAATCAAATGCAGTGAGTGGAACAATTGCTGAAATCTGAAATTATTGGTCTCTACTCAGTCAATTACCTGATAGACCAGAGAGTTCCGTCCTAACCCTGCAGCATGATAGAACACTGTGCTGCAGAAATATGCCCCAGAACTGTACAGGGGAAGAGGAATGAGGATGACAGTGGTAATGCCCAGCAGAGGGAGGAGAAACAGTAGCTTTATGGAGCTGGGTCACACTGTTTCCCAGAGAAGGTCTGACAGCAGAGTAGGGTGTTTTAGAGCAGGTGCAAGAGTGATCAAGGAGAAATCTCACTGCTTTGGGTGTCACTGCCCAACAAGGCCATTACCTGCCAGCTTTGGGTAATGGCCTGGGCAGCTCTGACAAAATTTAAAAAGAGAGAGCAGGGCAGAGAGGGAGAGGCACAAGAGAGGCAGGGAATCTTGATGGAGAGTGTGTAAAATTGAAGTTGTGGAAACAGTGAAGCATGGCAGAGGGCCAGTGGGTTATGTCAATTCTCCACAACTGGAGTTTGGATTGAGAGCAAAATGTGGTGGGAGTGTCATATCTGCTGCGTAAAACCAATGTGTATTTATGGGTCAGGTATGTGAGATAAGGGAATGACAGGCAAACACAGATACGTAACTGTCACTTAAGCCGCTGTAGTGCAGGTTTGTTAGTGACCTATGGTGCCTTTCTCATTTTAGCATAGATTTATTTTAAAAAAGACTGAGGAGCAATGAAAACACTTGATATGCATTTTTACAAAGATGGTTTCATCTGTGGGACCAGGTGGCTGCAACTGCACAATAACTAATTTAGGCTTCCTCAGCAGCTCTTTCAAGGCTGAAAGCTGTTGCTGCTCAAGTCTTGTGCATAATAAAATGCATTCTGCATTTTATCCCATTTTAGGCATGTCCTGTATCTACCCTAATTTCTCACCTACACTAACTTAAGTAAACTCTGTGCCCTGTGCCGTGTCCTGCTGCATGTTGTCTCAGCACCAGTGGGTGCTATAGCTACGGGTATGTCCCTGCATCTGTCTCCCTTCATCAGCGGAGTCATTTAAGAGGAAACTGGTGTAGGGCTGGAGTCGAACGTGAAACAACTCAGGCAAAGCACTGCACAAGGCAGCCTATCTCTCACTCATTCCATCTCCAAGATCACTTAGACTGAAGGGCTCTTCGTGGCTGGGGAGTAGTTTTTATCGGGTGCTAATACAAGGAAACATGAAAGTTTCTCAGAGGCAGAGTCCATTCTTAAAGTTGTTTCGTCACGTGGTTTTCAAGTGAATTTGTGCAATCTTTTAAAACTGAATACCAAATTTAGGTGCAGTCCTTGAGCCAAATCCGTAATCTTGCCATAGTTACTGCAAGTTATGCTGAAAGCAATGGCTTGTACAGTTCGGTCTGAGAACTCTGTAAGCTTATTAAGAGAAAAGGCACTGTTTATCAGGATATTTTCGTTCTGACATGGTCTGTGGTCCTCAAGAGGAATTTCTGAAACGGAGGTTGAGTCTTTACAGCCAGAAGGATCTCAGCTCCTCCTGGTGAATTCGTACACTGTGGCTCAGAGGTGTGCTCACCTGGGGAGAGCCAGGCTGCTGAGGAGTCAGTGCACAGTGGCCCTCGGTGAGGAAGGTTTTGGCCAAAGATGTAGGTTAAATCCAGGTCATATTATGTGTTCAGCTAATTTGCTTGTGGTTTCTTTGGCAAGGACTTGGGGATGTGCACACGTGCATAGATTCACATATGCTTTCCATCTCCTCCTGTGTGGAAGCAGGCACCGCTCCTGTTTTTCCTGTGTAGGATCTGTGATCTATTCCAGTAGCTGCCTCGTGCAGTGCTGCCTACAGTATATATTCACAGATTTCCTTGTAAGATGATGCTTTTTTTTTTTTTCTCTCTCCTGTGTGGATACACAAAGGCATGTGTTGTACCTGCTTTACCCCATGGGATCTACATAATCAGGTCCACTGGTTTTAATGGATTTCAACTCCCTTCTGTGTATGGGTACAGTTTCCTGTCATGTTTTGAGCAGGAAGAGCTGAGTCTTTTTTGGTCTTAGCATTCCTGCTTGCCTAGGCATTGGGAAGAGTTCTCTGTCTATTTTCCTGTTTGATTTTTGTGTGTGTTTTGTTTTAAGCAGGACAGAGTGCATGTGTGTATGTAATCCATGTGCTCAATTAAGAGAGGCATCTGTTGGGTTTATTTCACATTGCCGAGGAAGGACTGCAAGCAGGGAGCATCTGCTCAGCTTTTTGTCAATGGCTTGTTTTTCATAATTTGCTCTACAGGGTGAATGTTTGGGGAGGGGGAGGTGGCTTTTTATTTCTGAGTTTTGTCTTAAATTTGTTTTTTATGGTAGCTGGGGAAATGGGCTGGGATTTGAAAGTTAATTTCGCTGTGAAAAGGACTGAAGAAGGAGAAACAAAACCATCCAAAGTAAACAGTATTTATGTAACCTTAATAATACACTCTGAAGGACCCTTATGAATCATTATTTGCAGTATTTTAATGACAAAGTAAAAAGAATTTGTTATGGTGCTTTTTAAATGCCACTGGGGTTTTTAATTTTGCCCTTTTTTTAATGGTGAATTTTTGTTAGATTTTATTTTGGGGAAAGATAGGAAAGGCATCCAATATTCAGATGCTTTTTTGGCATTTTGTCAACAACAAAACCCCCTGATTTTAAAATAGAACAGCAGTAGTTTCCTGTTCTTATAGTTTTGCTTTTGTGCACTCAGATGTTGGCTGTATTGCACCTAACTGATTTAGTGAGAGATTTAATTGCCTGTAAATGTATGTGCTTCAAAGGCTACTAAACCTGCTGGGAGTGTTTATACAAGTGTGCTTTTTACACTTTTTTTTTGTGGACATGTCCTCCAAGAGGGCTGTGGAGGATAATGACTTTGTGATGCCCTGGTAGGACACAGCTGCTGATGTAGTGTAGGGAACTCAGGAGGAGAAAGCCTGAAACTCCCCCTAATCCCACAAGTGAAAGACAAATCTTACCCCTTGCAATCAAACAAACAAAGATACAATCTTACATGTGTAGAAGTAGATGCTGTGCCAGAGTAACCTGTGGACAAGATTTGGATCTTATTAAAAGTATTTAAAGAACTAGGATTAAAAACGATAATACTGGTGTTTTGTTCTGTAAGTGTACCCCAAGACGACACATTTATTAAGCCACTTTGAAATGGTATTAAATCTGCATCTTTCATGCCATGAGTTGTCATGGGAGAGGAAGAGTAAAGCATTAATAAAAATAACTTTCCTGACAGTTCAGTCCCACACCATAGTAAGAGAATGTGTGTCTATATATGTATATATGTAATTTAAATATTATCTATCACAATATAAATATGTATAACATTTCAAAATGTCAGATGAATGCCACTCAGCTGAAAAACTTTGTTGACATGTGTTAACACTATAACTTTATAAAAAGCAGCTGACATCAGTTGGTGCGCAAAATGTACATGTAGGACTGCAGGGACCAGGCAGGCGAGCTTACTGCTGGGGGACTTTGCTAACCTTGGCCGTCACAGAGTAACAGGTGTATAAGGACAAACCACGATAAACTTTGTAGTAGCAGGAAAGTATTTTCATTGCTTGAAAAAAAAAATAAAATTCAAACTTTGTCATCACATTAAAAACATTACATGAGAAGTAATAAACATATTTACACTTCTGTTTTGATTATAAATATACATTATATACAAAATAATGTTATAAAACGTAGAAAGTTCAGTGCTTCTGATTTTTTTAAATTACTGAGATACTAGTCTTCAAAATAAACTACAAACAGACAAACTAAAACCCATATTATTGATTTCTGAAGGTCATCTTCAAAATGGTCCTACGTGGTCAGAGCAGAACGTCAGTAGTGGACAATATGAAGGGGTCTTGTCTGCAGAGTTCAAGGGAGTAGATGGGCTAGTCCAACAACAGGCTTTACAAGGGCAGGAATATCACTGTCAGAGAGATAGCACAGTCCAGGTTTCTTCTAAGAGATCTTGTTTCTCCCTCCTCATTCTGCCCAATGCCCTGGTCTCATTCATGAGTGTCACGGCACTTTCCACTGGGGTGTCCGGTATTTATTGCTGTAAATATGTATAGAAGAAAGGAGCTTCTGCCCGCCTCTGGTTTCCAGGGACAGACAGAGCATATTTTCCATGTAGCACTGGGTGGGTATGAAAGAAACAGAATGAGCATAAAACATTCTAACTCTAATCTCCACCTGTCTTGGCAGAGGGCATCTCAGTGGGCATCTCACTACTGGGCATTTAGAACCGGGATGAAGAACAAGAGTTGGAGTTTTGGAACCAGATGGAGAAATGGGGGGGTAAGCGGGTTTTGTCATACTGCTGCTGCTTCTTCAGAAAGTAACAGCTGCAATTTTGAGACTATTTGCAGTAAAAGGTGGCACCTAATTCAGAAACACGACATAAACCCCCGAATTTGTGTAAAAATAAGGCAGGGGGAAGAGAATGAGGAAGGAGAAGAAAAGAAGTAATGTCTATTCACAATCACTGGTAGTGCAAAGGGCATGAAAACAGCTGAGACAGCTCAGCACATAAAGGTTCTAGGAGCTGATTGATTTTAAACGCATTTGTAAGGCTTTATATAGAGCTGGGATCACACCTCCTCCTTATCAATGGGGAAGAGGCAGTACACATTCCTTATCAAAACTTTCACAAAAATCATGTCCCACACTGTGGCTTGAGTCAACCAGTTCTCCAAAGCATCACCAAATGAGATGACATGTAAATTCAGTTTTCTTCTTTCCTCCTCCTCTCACCCCTTACACAGTCTCCAGTATATGCAGCAGGAGAGAGGAGATGCAAATAGGTGTGCAGGAGGAAGTATCAACCACCTCTGCCCAGTACTGTTCAGGTAACTGCAAAAAGAGCAGTCAAGTTTCTGTTTGGGCTTGTAAGATTCTCTTGACACATTATAGGCACTTTTAAACCCAGAATAAACTGAGACCTCATTTATACTGTATCCATTATCTGCATAGCAATGTGTCTTGCTTCGCACCTTCCATGGCAACATCTGTGACAGTTACGTGCCTCCTTATCTACCAGCACCTCCCATAACCAGAGTTCTGGAAAGCCAGGGGTCTGTCCATGAGGAACTGGCCTCAGCATCTTTTAAAACACCAATATTTTTAACCTCTCTCTTCCCTCTGCCTCCCCTTTTCAATAGCAAATGAGATTTCTGGTATCAAACTTCAAAGAAGGGCAGTAAGAACAAAAAGGTGTATTGCATCTTTCAGTAAATTCACAGTCTGTCCAGTTCACTCAGTTCCATCCTCCGCCTGAGAGCAGCAAGTTGCATGTAATTAAAAACAGTCCAATCCAGTTCTGAATTGTAAACAATGCAGCAGGAACGTCCATCTACTGGCATTACCAAATCTGAGGTGAAAATGGGCTGATCTTCAGTCTTATACCTGTCAGGATATAAAATAACACCAGGAATAAGAAGGAATCACAGCATACAGAGTAGTACAGATCTAACAAACTATAATTCAACTATGTCAAACCAAAGAAATTTAAGCCAGACATTACTGCAGTTTAACTCTCAGTGCTCAATGTTTTCAGCTGGGTCCAGAGGCAAAGAATCACCAACAAAAAAAAAGTTATCTGTGTGATGAGTGGCTTCTCTACCTGGATGGAGGGGGAGAATGCTTACAAATCTGGGTGCTTAACATTAGGGCTCTGTAAAAAGTACATGCTATAGTTAAATAGCTTCTGTTTAGAAGCATTAAGCCTGAATGATGTGGAGAGATTCTAGGGGTTGTCATTCTGAAAACAGAAACATTTCTGGAGATGTAAATGTAAATTTGGGAGCCTAGCTTTGGTCAGCAAGATCTTCGAAGATACAGTATTTAGGTCACTTAATGGGAATGAAGCGTCTAGCTGTCATTTTATCTTTGAATCCTTTCACTTAGTTTTAAACTTTAAATATTGTTGGTTGACTTGTGTTCCAGCTTGCTTTCAAGGGGAAATCTGATATCCACCTTGGAAAAGGAGACTGAATCCTGCAGATCTAACTTCACAGATCATTGCTGTATAGCACAGCAAGCTTCTCTTTCCTACAGGGTGAAAATAGGTCTAAAGATGGCTACACGGAAAAAAGCAGGTATTGCTTAATGCCCAATAGTCTATAACTTCCACCGAGACTTTTTCCAAAGGGCCAGTAATTCTTCAGGAACTAATTGGTTCCTCAATATCTGCTTTTTAACGTCTTTAAAGTTCAGTGTTAGGCCTTTCTTTTTCTTATCCAACCTTCCAATATAACCCAAAAATCTGGATGTTTTTATCAGTAACAGCATTAACTTCTGTTAGAGAATATTTAGCTGGAGCTCAAATGATGAGAGGTTGAAATTACCTTATTACAGACTTTCTAAATGGCTGTTATGCCTATCCACTAACACATTCTGCTACCTTGCATCTTCTTCTAGAAATCTATAGCTTTGCCTGTTTTCACAGAACAAAGATTATCCATTGTAGTCACAGGAAAAAACATGGCTTTACATCAATGGGTCTAAGAATGATTATTATTTCCATTTTTTCTAACCACGTATTTAAGAGGAAATAATCCTACAATGTGTTGAATTTTTATGGGTTGATGTTCTGTGTTTTCACTTACCACTGACTTATCTAAGCCAAAAACCTCTGGTTTAAGAAAATCAGAGCAACTAATTTCTTTATTTTCCTCACTGTATGTTCTGTGTGGGCCACAGAAGAGGAGAGGTAAATGCTGGGAATCATCGTGATCCTTGGAAATAAAGGAACCTTTTCAGATACAATACTAACAGATAATTTACTCCCTTACTTTGTGAATTTATGCCTGTCCACCTCTGTGCTTACCTCTGTGGCTATGATGCACTCATTCCTTTCTTCTGTTATCACAAAGACAGACTGGTACATTGAATCCCTCGGAGAGCATATCGCTGATATTCTGCATTCTGGCTTTTCACTAAGGCAGGGCAGAGAAAAAAGAATATTAGCTGACTACTAACAAGCCTGATTCTCAAAATCTACCATGAATATGGAGTGGTGGAATGAGATAGCCATGAAGGGGAAGTGCAGAGCATCAAGTTTCACATGTTCTGTGTCTGTCGGGATATTATGCTAGAGAACTTGAAGTAAGGAACAGTGACAGTCTTCCTATGCTCCTGCCATGTCCCACCTAACAGTACGTTCCTCAAAACCCTCAGTGTAACAGCCACACGCAGATCCCAGATGAGACCTTCAGTACATGAATCAGAAGACTGATAAGCCTGTGAATACCTGCCCTTTTCTCCTTTTGAAAAAGAGTAGTTGTTTTCACTCTATCATTCTTCTCAGTAAGCAGATCATCTTGACTTCTTACAAAGTGAAATACTTTTTTTCATCGCTGTATGCTTTAACTGTTGTTCCTCCATGATTACTAAGGAAGGAAAGATACTTCCTACCTTCACCACTGGCCTAGCCATTCTGGGTTCCTTCACAGTATCGATCCTGATAGCACTCTGCACAAACACTAAAATTAATTGACTTCACTAAGGATACCACTTGGCTGTGACATACACACTCCTGGCTTTGATCTGGTTTGTTTTGTTGATTATCTGCTCAAAGTTTCTTTTTCCCTCATATTCTCACCTACTTCTACATTGATATGAAGAGGAGTGGCTTTATGAAAGACTGTAAGAAAGACTACATTCTCACCTGTGTAATCGGAGGGGAGACTTCTCTCCTAAACACTTTTCACTTTTGTAATATTTATCTTCTGGTGTCCCTCTACTTGTCAGGTCTTTTACCAGATTGTAGTCCAGTTTATGGTTCTTGGGTTTGTAGTTTGATTTCTCCAGCCCACAGTCTACTTCAAGGTCTTTATTTTTATTGGTGTTTTTCAGCTGGGAAGCTGGAATGAGATTGTCCTTCTGGAAGTCGGACAGGTTGTTCATTGTCTCCAACTCCTGCTCTGGGTGCATCCTCATCTGCCTGATGACCATTGCTATCATGCAGAACAGTATGAGCAAAGCCACCAGCCCCACCCCCATGGATATAGCAATCCAGGGCACTGGTTTAGGAGGAAGTGTAACAGGCACTGAATAAACTGGCAATTCACAGCGGTTGCCCATGAAGCCAGAAGGACAGTAGCAGACAAAGTTGGCACTATAAAGTCCACTGTAGCATGTGCCTCCATTCTCACACGGCCCAGAAGCACATTCATCTCTGGTTTTGATGTCACAGTTCCTGCCACTGTAGCCTGGCAAGCATGTGCAGGTGTAATCGTTGATTAGATCATGACAAGTTCCCCCATTGGAACATGGGTTTCTGGCACAATCATTGATGTTTATCTCACATTTCTGACCAGAGAAACCAGGCCGACAGCGACACACGCGAATCTGCCCAAGGTAAAAGCAACTACCATCTGAGGGAAAAAAAGTAAAATAAAAATTAGTCTGCAATGCACTTCACTCAGAAACCTAAATCTTTCCCTGGTCAGCATGTTATATTACCTCAAGAAGAGAGAGGGTATTTTACAAAACAACTGCACATTTAAAAGTTCATTCTACTTTACATAATTGTATCACCGTGCCTTAAAATTATGCCCCTTCTAAATATGTAATAAAGTTAATTAAATTTAATTCTACAATCTTCCCCATCATATGATAAACCTGTTTTGTTGCACAGAAAATGCCAGTGTAAATCCCGCCCCAGCAGGAAACTAAAATTAGGGTAGATGTGGAATACAGCGGGGGAGAGGGACTAATGTTCTAGAGGAAGAGTAGAGGTCAGATTGGATTTCTATCACTTCTGCACTGAAAAGCACAAATGAGTCAGGGTCATGAGATTTTTTGATAAAAAGACTCACCATTTGCACAGGGGTTGCTTGTGCACCTGTCTACTTTTTTTTCACAGTTTGACCCTGTGAAGCCAAAAGGGCAAACGCAAGAGTAGCTGGCCCCTTGTTCCTTTTCTAAGCAAGTGCCACCGTTGAAGCATGGAGAATCTATACATGTCAGAGCACTGTGCTCACAGTGAGTGCCATAGTAGCCGGGGGGGCACAGGCAGTGATAACCGTTCTCCATATCCTGCAAAACACAACATGAGGCCACTGTTATTTAACAGCAACAAATGATAGCTCCCTGCACGCTTAGTTTTGCTCAGTCCCTTCTCACCCACAGCCTGATGTGGCAAAAGTGACATTAGGAGAGTAAACAATTACAGGTTGGATTGCGAGGGATAGAGCTGTGGATCAGCTGTACTCAGCGTAGAGGAGTAATCGTGCAGCTACACACGCAGAGCAGTTGTAGGGAGCACACAGGCAGCTAGACAAAAACATTGCAAACACCGCTACTGTCTAATGGGATCCCCGAGGTATTCCCAGAGCAGAGTGGTATGTGTTGACTTACACAGCTGTGATCAGGCCATTTATCCTCAGAGTGAGAGCCCTTTTTTTTTTTTTTCACAAGGGTTTAAGTCGCTTTGGTTTGGCTAAGTCACACCACTTAAATCATAACTAAACTGTTTCATCTTTCCAAGTACTGTATTTCCAAGGCCTTGGGAGAAGGGAGGTAGGGTCTTGTGCCATTGGCTTTAATCTAAACATGCAACAGATTACTTCTGATATCTATAATCAATCAGCCTTTACCAATCCATCATTGGTAAGAATCCATCGTTAACTGGGTCCAAAAATAGGCTGAAACACTACACTACAGGAAACTAAAAGTGTGAATTCTGTTCCACAGAAAGTTTCAGCTGATTGCTCCCATATTGTTTGACACTATCCTCCCACAGCAGCGAGTAAAATTTTCTTTTATTTGCTATTAAAATACACACTTAGTGCATTTTTGTGTGGACAGTGGTTTGAGAGGCTTATTTTTAACAGATCTGCTCCCTCACCAACCCTGGATCTTGCCAAGTTCTCATAATGGCTGCCACAGAAACCTAAGGATCAGTTGACTAGTTCTAATCTAGATGATACATCTCCTCCTGTGACAGACTTCCTCCCCTGACACCTCTCGGAAAGGGTTCAATATGATAGTTGTGAGCGTCAGTAATGAACCTGTGTACTATCAAATTCTCATTATGTTGTTACAGAACCATTTCTGAAAAGGTACACCGGGGTTGCTTCACACAAAGACTTTACATTTAAAATGCCCCTACCGTGCAACTACCGCCATTCCTACAGGGATTGCTGTCGCACTCGCTGATCTCATGTTCGCAGTCAACTCCGGTAAAGCCAGGTTTGCACGCACACGTGTAGCTGCCCTGGCCAGTGTTCATGCAAGTTGCTCCATTTTTACATGGTCTGTGGTGAGTGCAGTAGTTCAGATCTGCAAAGATACCAGGAGTTAGGAGAACACGTCTTTGACAGCTGGAAAAGATATACATACAAAACCACTGTAGTCAAGAGAAAAGAATTTCCAATGAAGCATTTCATTTTGCTATCAATAGGAATACTGGATTTTTTATCCAGGTTATTATCAGTAATAATCAGATTATCATAAATTGTAGATATTTTTCCACATCTATCTCTTGAGCTCTGAATTTTGAGGGAGCTGGCAAAAATTTAACTTTCTTAGTGTTTTGGTATAGTCTCCCTTTTTTATGGACATAAAACTGTTAGCTGCAATGGGACTTAGGTACCAAATTGGAAAACATACTTTGTCAGTGTGTATTCTCTGAAAGATATACGCCACAGCACTATGGACTCTTTGTGTACAACATGTTACACATGAAAAGAGTGAGCCCCATCTTTAAAAGGTGTGCTCTGAGGCACACTCTGGAGAGGCAGGGAGGAAAAATAGAAGATGTTCTGGATTTGAGATTTAAACAAACACTAGAAATCTTTTATTGTTTATTTACCATGCTCTCTTTTTATGGATGTTAGTAGATTAAACTGTCAAATGCTCTGCCAAGCTTGACGGTTTTCTTTTTTTTTCTCCTTTACATTTGAGACGGAGGTTAAACACAAGTTCATAGGACATAAGTAGAAAAACTTTATTATCTCTATAAATACTATAAAGTAATTTGAATGCAACTGGTTAATAGATAACTATAAGCAGAAAAAAAAACCTGCAGCTTTACTTTTCCTGCTTAGTTCAGCCTTCACCATCTTAATCCTATAACTGTCCTGGAAACACTTAGCCTGCTTTGAGCACTTAATGATCTCAGTGCCAGCAGTGCATATATGGCCTTGAGGACATGACTGCTCAGCTGGCTACGATTCAGTGATTCAGTAGGTTGAATAGGTGGAAGTGGTCTGGTGTACCTTAAAATGGAACCTGTACTTTTCATTCTTGCTTACATGATTTTTCTCTCATGCTCCAGACTTATGAGTTAACTTCCTTGTATGCAAAATAAGGAAGGCCCAAATGATGGAGTTTACTGCTGCTGGAAACTGTTTAGTAAACTGTTATACTTGTAAAAGGAATAAGTTAAACTTAGCTTGAGCAGGCAGAAAACTTGTCTGTTCAACACTCAACCAGATTGTTAGGTCTTTCTCCAAGAGAAAAACTTGTTTTGCAAGAGAAAAACTGCAGCTACCAAAAAGGTTTCCTTGTTTTCAAACAAAATTACTACAATTGGTACGTAAGGCAGTAGTGCTACAAACTGATGCCTGTGAACATGTGCCTTGGGGAAATTTAATTCCAGATCCAGTGGGTCAGATTCCTTAGTGCAGTACTAAGGAGCACCCAACGTAGAGCTGTAAGTGCAAGCTTCAGAACTAACCTTGATCACAGAAGAGGCCACCCCATCCTTCATCACATATGCACTGCCATTGTGTTTTACAAGTCCCGTGGCGGCAGCCTATATGGGGAATGCATTCATCACAGTAGCGGCCTTGCCAACCAGGACGGCAGCTAAAAGAAAAGTCCAATTAAAACATTAATGACATGGAGAAGAGTTTAAGTTTCTATTACAAGGTGACATTTTAACTGATGTTCAGATTGCAATTGCCATCTACTCACATGCACTCTCCAGGCTTGTTGCAATATCCATTCTGTTCAGTACATCCAGCCAGACAGATGGCTGTGAAGAGAACATAAAAAAGCATAAATGTTTAGGTAAATACACATGGCACTACAGAAGACACTTTTAAAGGATAAAAAACTTTTTTAAAAACCACTTCAAAAAAGAATTTTACACTTTAAAAGCTTTGTTTTAAAACTTCTTGGTACAGGGAGTTCTGGAGCAGGAGGAAGTGAACAGGGAGAGCCAACACTTGACAAGTTGTCCTTTAATTTTTCTGTTTATGCAACAAACATGAACTCTTGCAACTCTTGCTAGAAAAGGAGCAAGAGAAGGTGGCTTTGGCTTTTGCTAATGAAAGGCTAAAAAAACCCAATGGGACCCCAAGCTCAGAGTAAAGGTTCCCACCACTACACTGCAACACCTGCCTCATGTCCTCTGGCAGCAGGAATGGTTGGTGCAGATTTTGTGTGAGCAAGCTGCTACCCTTTTACCTTGCAATAGCTACTGCTATTCAGGGCTATCAGCCAAGGTCCCTTCCCTGCCAGCTCGCTCTTTGCTGCTAAGGCTCGCAGAGGTGCAGCACAGCATTGGGTGGTTGCAGCCAAAAGGGGCAAAAGTCCTAAGTGCGCAATTTTGCCTCTCCAGGCAGGGAGTGGAGAGGTCAGCATGAATACGCGGCCCGGGCCACGGGAAGCCTCCGTCAGTTTTAGAGCCGCGGCCGACGCCCGCGGCGCTGCCCGCCCGCCCCGCTCCCCGCGGGCACTTACGGTCGGTGCAGTACTCGCCGGCCCAGCCGGGCAGGCAGGCCAGGCTCCCGTCCGCCGCACACACGTAGTGCCCGAAGCGGTCGTCGCGGCGCTTGCAAAGGCGGGAGCAGCTCTCGCCGTAGTAGTTCTCGCTGCAGACCACGCGGTAGGAGTAGCGCAGCTGGGTCAGCGGGCCCTGATGCACGTCCTGCGACCAGTCCTCGCCCACCGACAGCGACCGCTGGATCGACACCTGGCTGATGAGCCACTCCTCCGGGGGCGGCCGGGAGCCTGCGGGAGAGCGGGCGCGGGTCAGCGGCTGTGACCGCCTGCAGCGCCCGGGGCCGCGGAGACCGTCGCGTCCCACCCCGCCGGGCCAGTGGAGCGGGGTACCCCTCTCGCACGTATATATATATACACACACATATATACATACATATATACATATATGTACGCGTATATATATACACAGGTACGCGTGTACATATTGATGTATGTAAGGGTACAAAAAGGTGGCCACCAGGGTGTGCGAACCCCGGCCAAGGGGACTCAGCCGAGGGGCCTGTGAAAGGAGGGCTGCTGTGAAATATCCTTTTCCTCTCCGCTCAGAAAAACATCCCAAAGCCATTATTCCTTTCCAAAGGGCGGAATTCGAGCAAGGTGTAAAATACAGGAAAAGGCGGACGGGGCTTGCTGGCAAGCTCCCGGCTTTCTCACCGCAGCCCGGCTCGCTTTCCCACGCCAAAAATAAACCGGAGGAAACGCAATTGTGTTGGAGATTAGGCCGGGGCAGAATCAAAGCGTCCCCTGATGGATATCGTGGGGGGACCGGCTCCTGATGGTGGGATAAAGCCGGCGCTGGAGTTATCGTATAAACAGCTGAGCCGGGGGGGCCGATTCGGGACTGGGGGACACACGGGACGGGGCCGAGGGCGCTCCCGCCGCGCGGGCGCCCCCTGCCGGCGGCNAGGGAGTTGGCGGGCGCGTGCCAGGCCTGGATGATCAGGGAGAAGGTTCCCTGCGGGAGAGAAACCAGCGTCAGCCCCGCACCCCTCCGCGCCGCAGCCGGACCGAACCGCACCCCAATGCGCCACCGCACACCAGCCCTGCCCTGCCCTGCCCCGCCGGGCCCCGCATTTGCGCTCTGTCCCCGCCGCTATATGCTTCCCTCCTTCCCTCCCACTTACAGATCACGGATACACATCCCCACCTCCAAGCCCCTCAGCCCCTTGCTTTATTTATCTTAATAACATTGATTATCCCAAGTGTTTCTGGTCTGGATGAGGTTTTTCATTGCGCTTCCCCCCGCCCCCTTTTTTTTTTTAAAGGAAGTTCTGGTAATAAGTCTAAAGGCAAAAGTAGTTTGTTTACATTACAGGTTATCAGCCCGCTGCGGTTAGCCTGCTCTTGCCACCCTCCTGCCCCACCATCGCAATAGGGTTTAAAGCAGAATCTCACCGGCCACGTGAAGTTAAAGGGCAGCTTGATGGGGCTGTCAAATCGCTCTGTATCCTTGATGCTGAAGGAGTTTATTCCCAAAACCGGAGTGATGATGCTGCCGAAAGTGCAGGAGCCCGGGGAAACCACTGCCTGAAAATGCTTCAAACAAACGCAAAAGAAGGTCCTGCAGTGGGGGACGCAGGGCTTCCCGCTGGCCAGAGACCCGTGGCTATTCACGAATTCGTGTAGCTCCAGCTGGAAGACGCCGGAGCCGGACACCCTCTGCACAAAGGGGAGACACACAAAATAGCCAAATCAGACCTTACCCGGCTTTGCCATGCAAATTTGCTTCCATCCATCACCCACTTTACATTTCGCGAACCCTTTTTTTTTTTTTTTTGGATGTGCGATTACCTGCTGCAAAATCGTTAACAGAAACGTCAAGCCAAAGATGCGCAAGGCTGTCATCCTTGTGTTATTCGAGCTTCCAGTTCTTAGTGGGCTTAGTTTTCCTTCTGTATTCCTCAAATGGTCCAAGCAAGTGCTTCTTGGTCGAAGGAGAAAAGAGAGACGTCACGGCGATTCTCCTGGAGCAACCTGCTCTTCCAAATATTCCCCGAGCACCAGCAGAAATCGGAAGGTAAAATCCAAGTGTCCGATCCGTCCCCCTCTGGGAAATAATCCTGCAGCCAGCCGCCGACCTCTGATCGCTGTCGTCGCCTTTATAAACTCCAAAGCCGGGTGGGTTTGGTGAGAGACGCGGAGGGGAGTGCTTAGTGTGGAACCGCTCCTCCTTTAACCGGTGCTAGCAGCGCTCAGTAAATGGAAAACTTGCTTCGCTTCGACCTGTTTATATAGTTGCCTCGCATCCTCACAAGCTCATTATGTAAACTGTCAGTCAGACTCACGGGCGATCCCTCCCCTTTTCCATCTTTCCTTTCTGGAAAAAAGAACCAAATGTTGCGGAGAGCCCTCATATCCCGAATTAATACCCTGCTGCCGCCGCCGCCGCCGCCGCCGCTGCCGCGCTGCCCGCCGAGGAGCCGAGCTGATTACGAACGAGCCGAGCATCTGTTGAGATATTTACGGCGCTCACACTGGGAGAGAGAGTTCCCTCGAAAATCAGACGCCTCTCCACAGGGCAGCTTTCTGCGGCGGCCGAACAATAGAGGATGAAATGTTTAAGAAATACGCTAGTTCGTTAGTTAGTTACTTAGTTACTTAGTT
Source organism: Origma solitaria (assembly GCA_013397895.1). Classification (NCBI taxonomy): domain Eukaryota; kingdom Metazoa; phylum Chordata; class Aves; order Passeriformes; family Acanthizidae; genus Origma; species Origma solitaria. Next base: position 532,246 of record VZRL01001129.1, read on the forward strand.
AGTTAGTTAGTTCCCCGTTCCATCCCCATCTCCACGCGTGTCCCCCCACTCCCCAGCCGTTTCCCGGGGCGGCGGGACGGAGCGGCGCGGTGCCCTGCGGCCGCGACCGGGCCGGCGGACAAGAGCTGCCCTGCCGGGCGGGAGCTGGCCCCGGGTAGAAACCAAAAGTAAAACGGTGTTTGCCCGGCAGGCGGGCACCCGGAGCGGCCCCGCCGCCGCCCCCGGGGCGCAGCACCCGGCTCTGGGGCGCCCGTGCCGCAGGCCCGGCCCCATTCCTGACCCCGGCTAACGGAGCCCACCGAGGAAGGGGTGGGTGATGGCAGGGAGGCGGGCACGGCGGGGATCGACGGGCGCTCGGTCGCTCTTCCGAATTCGGTGGCGAGCGAGTGCTCCAGTGAGGTGGCGGGGGCCGACAGCAGGGACGGAGTTGGGTTTTCCCGGGGCTGCCCCGGCTCCCAAAAACATGGGCAAGGGGAAAACTCGGGCGCCTGCAGGCAAGCGGGGCGGGAGCGGGGCCGCGGGCTGTGTCTAGCCGCCTGGCCGCGGTCGGGTTGCGGTCTGGCGTGTGCCATAAAGCCCTTGGCCTGATTGCAGCGTGCGCTTATTGTTGGGTCGCGTGTCCCTCATTAAAGCCAAGCACAGAGAAGGCCTTTCATGTGGCTTTTTATTTCAGCTTGTTAAATGGATGGGAGGCCGGAGGGGGGAGGGAAGGAGGGAGGCAGAGATAAACCCTCAGCTGTATGGTAATGAGGTCTTGCCACCTTTCTGCCAGCGCCCGGCGCACCAGGCTGCGGGCCTCCGCGGCGTGGGTCACCTGGGGAGCAACGCGAGGCACAGCGCGCTGCCGGTCCCCTACCGCCCCTCTGCTCTCCCAAAGGGTCTGTTCTCGCAGCATTGCTTCCCCACTCCGAGTTTTTTTGGGGGGATAGGGAAACCCGGGGATCTGCGTCGTTTGGAGGTGAGGCAGCATGGGGAGGGCACACTCCAGCCAAACTTCCCAGGCCGTCGCGCTCCCTCGTATATTAAAGAGCTTGCTCTCCCTGGAAACCGGCTTTGGCCCAGGATGTTGTCAGGGTCCAAACGTCCGGGGTGTTACCGGGAGGGCCGGGGCGGACACGACACGGCTTTGCAGAAAAAGCATGGGGAAAAGTCACGGGCACCGTCGCCGTGGATTGGTTTGGGGAGAAGACCAGACTAGAAATAGGGATCGCCACCGAAACAGGATTAAAACTTCTCCCGGTCCCCACTGCATCTGTGAAAGTCGAAGCCGGGGGCACAAACTCTGGCAATGTCAGGGAACTGCACCCGAGGCCAGGCACCCTTGGCTTGGCTCCATCCCGGGTAGTCCGGCTGTCGCTTGGGGTACGTGTTTGTGCGGACGGGAGCCGTGTCCGTGGTGGAGATAAACCGCGAGGCAAAGGCACAGGCGAGGAGCTCTTTTGTCTCGGCCTCGTAAACAAGTGGGAAGGAGGAATGTGTCGCTGCTGATGAACTCGGAATTTTGCAGAGATCCACCCAGCCAGATCCCAGCTTTACCAGCAGCAGCGTCAACTGTCAAAATCAAATCTGATGCTAATAGCTTCGGTACTAAATAAAATGAGAGGCCAGATAACATCAGTGCTTGATAAATGGTAATGAGTGTCTAACCTAGGGGAACAGAAGGGCTGTGGGGCTCTTTAATTCAGTATTGAAAGGCTAGCTGGGTACTGCAGGCTCTAGCAGATGTTAGTATGTGTGTGTTTTGATTTTTGACTTGTATTGGACGTTTATTAGGCTAACCAGAGCCACCCCACGCATGGCCACTTGGTCCAGGCACCATCTGGCACAAGCAGGGCGGCGTGCAAGAATAGGGCCTTGCTTTGGTGCTGAGGATCCACAGGCAGCATCTACCATATGGACCCGGAGTTAATGTAGGTTAAAGCAAGACAAGCTGATCTCTGCTTTTCACAGCTCTGCCAAACCTCTCTGCCATCCTGGTGGCGTGCACCTTGGCGGCTGGAGAAGAGCTCCCACCTCTGCCTTTCCCCAAATCTGACAAAGGGGTACAAGCCTCTCAAGCACTCCTCAGCCCACTCGACCGCCCTTGGGTGGCCACTGTTTTTCGAGTCAAGCTTTGCACCCAGCTTTGCTTGTTCCTGGCAGGAGCAGAAGAATCTCCAACTCCCCGTGTGTTGTCCCCCCCAAAACCATATATTTTCAGAAGCTCGAGTGAGTGGTGCAAAACAGACGCTAAATCCTCCTCGAAACTCCAGACCATTATTTTGATTGCAGCTATAAAAAGAGTCCATAATAAAATAATAACAGGGAAATATAATAAACCACCTGCTGCATGTTGACTCACACGCACAGGGAGTTCAGATAAAAAAAATTTTAAAAAAAGAAGTTTCACTAATAGCATCAAAGAGCTGAGCCTGAAAGTCGGCCGAGAGCATATTAGAAGCGCAACTCCTGCACTCTTTCCTGTGCCCAACGCGCCATGCTGGGTCACTTGGAGAGCAACAGCCCAGCCACCTCCCCGAAGATCCTCGGCTCAGTTCGAGGGGTTCCTGTCCTCGGGATAGGGGAAAAGCCCGCAGAGCGCCCAGCTTTGCCAAGGGGCGGCAGTGGTGTGCCCGCAGCCCCTGTAGGGATGCTGGGCACTGACTGGACCGGACATACCCAGTGGGCGCCGCCTCCCCGTCCTTTCCACCCTGCTACCTATCTCTCTCCAGCTCAATTACTCGAGCTCAGGGCGCTCTCTTTCCCTCTTTCGCGCCCCATTTGCTGCCGGTTTATCTCCAGGCTGGCCCGGCTCAGCATACGCGTGGCCGGGCCAAACGCATCTCGCTAACGAGACAACGTTAATTAATTCCGGGCGGGTGAAAGTTGCCAGCCTGCCCAAGCCATCCCTCCCCCGCGAGCCTTTGTGCCAGGCTGCCCTCCTCCGTTCCCGGGGGGACGTCCAGCGCTCCCCCACCCCCGGGATGTGCCCGAGCCCCCCACGGCCGCCCGTGTCCTGCTGCTCTCAGGCTGCCAAAACCCGGGAAAGGGGGATGCGAAGAGCTCGCTATCGCCAGCACAGACGCAGCCAGCAGCACCTGCATCGCGACTCCCACCATCAGCCCCACTTTTCTCTTTTTCTGAAGGCTTCGTGCTTTCTAATCTACCCTCCCGACCCAGGGGGGAAGACACCTGCGAGGTAGTGGGTCTGGGCGTAAGCAGCTCCCGGTAAAGTTGTTGCCACCATGCGCTTTCTACATGGCTTTTCTGGGCTGCTTTCAAGGTACTGAAGATACAGAGCAGCCCTACCTACAGCCGGGGCAGGACCTGCTTGATGCTCCGGCCGCGTCGTGGTGCCACCTGGGATTTTTGGAAGGGGGCACTCCCGACCTGGAGGCTGTCCCTGCCTCCCCTGTGTCCCAGGTGTCCCAGGTTGTCCCCTAAAGCAGCATGAAGCCACAGCCAGACTGGCCTGGCGTCCCGGCCGGGTCAAGCTTAGCTGGGGCCGTCCTGCGTCTTCCCCTTTCCCCTAACCTAGGGGATGACCCTCTGACCCTTTCCTGTGCCCGAGAGCGGTGCGGATGCCCGACGGGCACGGCTGCTCACGCCCCTCCCCTGCCCTCAGCGCCAGCCGCTGCCTATCCGCCTCCCCTTCCCCGCACTGATTTGGGAGAGGATCGCGGGGAGCGGAGGGGGGAGCAGCGCACTTGCGCTTTCGAGCCCTTCAGTCACCTTTCCCAGAGATCCGACCCTTTCACCCCCAGGGTCGTGGGCTGTGGGGCGCTCAGAAACCCTTCTCAACTCCAATGCCCCGCGCTTGGTCAAACTTTTCGTAACAATTTTGTCGGTCAGTGCAGCATCCCTAGCGCCTGTATGAGTGCAGTATTTTATTATGCACCTTGCGCGCCTTTTTAGACAGCGTTCCTGCTTCCTAGCTCTGCGGTTTGTTTCGGGGCTGGCCTCGCTGGTCGCCTTCTTGATTCCTTAGTGAGTTTGATCTCTTAGTCAGAGACCTGCCCATTTATTCAGTGCTCGCCAGCCCTTCCACGTGCACAGCCCCACTTTTCGAGCCGGATTCCCCGACGGTTTTAAAACCCCTAGCTAGAAAGTTGCGCATCGGTTCAGGGCTGACACACATCGAGAGCCTCTAAGAAAAAAGGAAAAAAAAAACCAGAGAGAAAAGAAGAGAGAAAAAAAATCCCCCTTGCTTGTTTTGTTTCTGCCTAAATGCCCGTAGCGTGGAGCATCCCTCCAGGGAGCGCCGCTCGGAGGGGTGTTAATGTGGTCGATTTGGGGTACAAATGTTTGGAAATGTTTCCCGATTCGCACAGAAGGAGGGGGGATTTGCAAACTGTTGCTGCCACATGGCCCCTCCAGCCTGCCCATTCTCATTGTAATGAGGCCGGCGCGTGCCTCATCTGCCGCGGGGCGCTGCCACGGGCGGCCCGGACACGCC